>VZRZ01006900.1:18670-80894 GCA_013398175.1 Climacteris rufus | reverse complement strand
CCGCAGCCATTGGCTCTGTCCCGACTGCCTTCCCCTCTCTTCCCTGATATAACAGACACCCCCGCCAGCCCTCCTTGTCTTTCATCTGCTCCCTGTCTGCAACTTCAGTAATAAAATCATCTGGACTCAAGCGGAAAAGAACCCTTCCTTGTCTCTTCACTTTTACTGCCTCAGTTAAACCACATGCGTGAATTTCTGCAAACACCAGCAGGGAAGAATTAAGGCAGCCGCGACCTCCCCAGGGGAACTGGGCAAGGCTTGAATCGCTTTTCTCAGGTCACGCGATCGCCGCTGAAGGCTTCCTGCTACTCATGATTTTTACCTGCAGCACTGAAAGGCCTCAAAAGTCTTTCCTAGCCTTCTCTTCCCCAGGCTGAAGAAGTCCAGCTCCCTCAGACTGTCCTCATAGGACAACAATCCCCTGAGCCGCTGACAGGCCTCTGAGCATCTCTGTGGCCTCCTCTGGACCTGCTCCAACAGGTCCAAGTCTTTCTTGTGCTGAGGACTCCAGACCTGGATGCAGTACTCCATGTAGGATATAGATAACATGGATAGAAATGGATAGAAAAATTATACAGTTGAATTGGTATAAGGAAGTTCTCAGGTTTTGATTCTTAAACTGTGTCCTCACCAGGCAAAACCTTGAAAATCTCTCAACCAATGGTAAAACCTGGACTTTTCCATTGTACAATATCTGATGGAAAGATACAACTCTGTTTCCACATGCTACAGTCTCTTAACTTACTGCTTCAGCTTTCACAGCTGAAGCTCATATTACAGCTTTAGACTCTTTGCTCCCAAGAACTCCATGCAGCTCGGATGATTAAAACTAGATTATTTGGAAAAAATAAAATACTATATTTGGAAAATAAACACTCCTAAATAGAAAGTTACAGCATCACCTTTATATACCTAAAGGGAATTGCAATGGGCACAATAAAAGCATGGTAGGTCCTTGTTTTGCAGTTCCCCAATAGAGTTCAGTTCCAAAAGAAAGCAAGTCTGAAAGTTTATCAGTGATGTAGCCCTGCGCAAAATATTCTGTCTGGCTTCACCTCTCACAAGGATACAGTTCCCTGATGTTCTCTACTTGTTCCTTTTCCACCTGTCAGTATTATTCTGAAAGCTGAGCAAATGCAAAAGCAATCAGTTCTTAAAGTCTGTATCATACCTTCTTTTGCACAATAAACAGCATTTTTGATGTAGGCAAAAAGAGCAAGAACAAAACAAACCATTCATCTTCTTCCATAAAAGCCACATTATAATTTTTTTCATGTCTCTTTTCTTTTTACCCCTCTGCAGTCCCTGGAGCATCAGCACAGTGTTCTCCTCATAAACAGATCTCAACACAGACTTGAAAATGTCACTGTTAACAATGAATTATCCCAGATGTGCAGAGAGCACTGTGGTCATCAGTAGTTCTTTCTGTAAGTCCTCAAGGCTCTGAAGTACTGATAAAAAGGAAAGCAAGGTGGTGGGGGGGGGGAGGGGGACAGATTACACAGTAAATAAATTTGACTAGAATTACGAATTTAACATATTGGCTGGCACAATTAACTGACTGAAGCAATGCCTCAGACATGTAATGTCCACTCTTATCCTACTGTATTTCCACTCTCACCCTATTGTATTTCTCTGTCAGTAGCTAACATTTACAAAGACCACTATATTATAGGTGACAGTGTCTAATAGATTTGTCAGCCTGAATAGCTTTTCTTTCAAGGTACAGGCAGACAATTCAGTTCACTTTAGAATGACAAAAACTTCACAGTTTTGAAGTTTCTAGCATTTCCAGTTAATTATTAACAAGCATTGTAACCAGCTTGAGCAACTGGATAAATGAGGAGATATTAATATAAATGTCTGTGTTTTAGATATGTAACTGGAGATTCATCTGAAATTGCTAGTGGAGTTCAATAATATTTTTAAATGTAGAGACTATGTTTCACAATTCTCTTCCCTTAAACCTTGTACTTGTTTAAACACAGATCATCTAAACACTTTAAATAGTCAAAATGACAGCTTTGAACTAATGTTCTTCAAGGCATTAGGGAATTCCAATAATTCTGTTAATTAATAATGCCCCACAGTGTCTCAATAGTGGGTGTGAAAGGACACTCTAAAGGAATAAATATTACTATTCCCTTTCAACAGATGGGAAAACTGAGGCAAAGTGCCTTGACAGGGAGAGTGTCTTGTTCAATAAGCAGATCCAGGAAAAGGAAACAAACCCCTGAATATCTTTCCACGAAATGACCATACATATCAAAAAGATGACTGGCTGAGGCAGTTCTTTTAAAAGAAAACATTAAATTCAGAAATTAAAATTCTTGCTTTTCAGTGGAAAAAGAACACGACATGCTTGGAAAGATGGAAAGTTTGATGGCTGGAAAGCTGCTCAGAGAAAAAGGACCTGAGGGTGCTGGTTGACAGTGGCTGACCCTGATCCAGCAAGTGCCCAGGTAGCCAAGAAGGCCAATAGCATCCTGGCCTGTATCAGCAATAGTGTGGCCAGCAGGACCAGGGCAGTGATTGTCCCCACAAACTCTGGTGAGGCCACACCTCGAATCCTGTGTTCAGTTTTGGGCACCTCATTACAAGGAAGACATTGAGGTGCTGGAGCATGTCCAGAGCAGGGCAACAGAGCTGGGGAAGGGTCTGGAGCACAAGTCTGTTGGGAAGCAGTTGAGGAAATTTAAGTTGCACCATGGGAGGTTTAGATTGGATATTAGGAAAAAATTCTTCATGGAACAGGTTGTAAAGCATTGGAACAGGCTTCAATGGAAGTGATGGAGTAATCATCCCTGAAAGTGTAAGAAAAGGTGTGGCTGTGGCACTTGAAACATGGTTTAATAGTGAACATGATGGTTCTACGACAGTTAGACTTGATAATCTGCAAGGTATTTTCATACCTTAATGATTCTGTGATTCTATGCAATACAAGATCCATTTACCTGCACAGGGATTCTTTCCCCACAGCAAATAGGAAATCAAAATGAAGTTGGAATTTATGCATAAATTAAAATAGAATGGCAGCAGAATTTTAGGAATAAATTTGGAAAGAATAAAATACAGAAAGATATACAAAATCAAGTTAAAACTCTCTTAATGTACATTTTCAGTAAGAGAATAAACCCAGAAAGTGTTGATTCCATGACTACAGTACAATGAATCCATCACTACAGAGAAGAAGAATCTGATGCCTTTGCTGCATCAGTCTTCTGTTAAAAAGTTAAATGTTGTCAGACATTTAACAAAAACAGAAAGGATGAATAAATTTAGCAATTCTTAGAAACACAGGTGCTCTCAAATGTGATGGACCAAATGATGTCCTCTCTTTAGTACTCAGAGAACCACGGAGATCTCATAGAAAATGAGCACNGGAAAGGAAAGGAAAGGAAAGGAAAGGAAAGGAAAGGAAAGGAAAGGAAAGGAAAGGAAAGGAAAGGAAAGGAAAGGAAAGGAAAGGAAAGGAAAGGAAAGGAAAGGAAAGGAAAGGAAAGGAAAGGAAAGGAAAGGAAAGGAAAGGAAAGGAAAGGAAAGGAAAGGAAAGGAAAGGAAAGGAAAGGAAAGGAAAGGAAAGGAAAGGAAAGGAAAGGAAAGGAAAGGAAAGGAAAGGAAAGGAAAGGAAAGGAAAGGAAAGGAAAGGAAAGGAAAGGAAAGGAAAGGAAAGGAAAGGAAAGGAAAGGAAAGGAAAGGAAAGGAAAGGAAAGGAAAGGAAAGGAAAGGAAAGGAAAGGAAAGGAAAGGAAAGGAAAGGAAAGGAAAGGAAAGGAAAGGAAAGGAAAGGAAAGGAAAGGAAAGGAAAGGAAAGGAAAGGAAAGGAAAGGAAAGGAAAGGAAAGGAAAGGAAAGGAAAGGAAAGGAAAGGAAAGGAAAGGAAAGGAAAGGAAAGGAAAGGAAAGGAAAGGAAAGGAAAGGAAAGGAAAGGAAAGGAAAGGAAAGGAAAGGAAAGGAAAGGAAAGGAAAGGAAAGGAAAGGAAAGGAAAGGAAAGGAAAGGAAAGGAAAGGAAAGGAAAGGAAAGGAAAGGAAAGGAAAGGAAAGGAAAGGAAAGGAAAGGAAAGGAAAGGAAAGGAAAGGAAAGGAAAGGAAAGGAAAGGAAAGGAAAGGAAAGGAAAGGAAAGGAAAGGAAAGGAAAGGAAAGGAAAGGAAAGGAAAGGAAAGGAAAGGAAAGGAAAGGAAAGGAAAGGAAAGGAAAGGAAAGGAAAGGAAAGGAAAGGAAAGGAAAGGAAAGGAAAGGAAAATGAAGTGACAACATTTGAAGTGGGAGAATAGAAAGAATAGGGATGCTTTAAGTCCCAGAAAAGTTCCATAATAAATAAACTCTTTGTAAATACTTAGATGAGAAGAGAGAGACATTTTTTTCTTTTATAAAGAGGGAATTTCACTTTACAGACAGGGAAAAGGCAAAAGATAAGCTGTATCTTCAATCTAGTCTGACTTTCATGCTATTTGATGTCCTGTTCTCAGAAGGGAGCTTAGGAAAGGTCTGTAAATTTGGTATAAAGGTGGCAGGAAAGTCATATTCAAAGAGTGACCATCGAGGCTATGTCTTTAAAGTGGAATGATGCATAAGATAGAGTTCCTGAGGAGTTTATCTTTAGCCTAATACTCTTACATTTGCTCAAAGGAATACAGACTGTGTTTACTAAATACACAGATGATGCTAAGCTGCAAACACATTGGATGGTAGGATTGAAATACCAAAGGGAGAAATAGTTTGAAGAAAAATATAAAAAAAGCCCAGTTGCAATTTAATGAGAACTATTAGAGGACATAAGTATAACCAATCAAATAAAAATGGATTGGAGAAAAGATGGCTTGTGTAACCAATAACCCAGAAAAAGGCGTGGGATTCTGGTGGATCATCACTGGCTGTACATGTGTGGATGGTGTAGTGAAACATCTGTGCTCTAATATGTGCTATACAACATACATGAGTTATCATTTCCACTACACTCACTGCTGATAAAATCTCTAATAAAACTTTGTGTTCAGTTTTGAGTATTGAGTATCAGGAGAAGTATGTGTGAATTAGAGGCTGTTGAGAGGAAAGTATGAAATTAGGGACCTGGAAGTCATGATCTATATGGAAATACTGAAGGAGTAGTGATTGTTTTCTCTAAAGAAGACTGACAGATAACATCACAAGTCTTCTCAAAGCCTGAAAGTCCTACATATGGACATGATATCCCAGATATATAGGACATAAATTAAAGGCTGAAACTGCAACCAGAAAAAAATAAGCTTAGACACCTCAATAGGTCAGTGAGGAGAGCAGAACACTGAATATCTCACTATTGATTTTCTTTCCCAAAGAGCACTGGTGTACCCTTGAAAGTGCATTCTTGTTTAGCCTACAAATGTAGCACTGGTATTCGCAGCACTGCAAGTTCTCTCAGAACTATGCTGTTTCATTTCACTAAGATAATCCTCTCTTGTGATAGCAAACAGATCTTTTGGCTCCTGGGTCAAGATCTCTGTGTGAAGTCTCCTTAGACATTAGCCTTCATGGAATTTTTGTGACAAGAAGTTAAAGGCTCCTGAGACCTGTAAAATTCAAATCATTTGGAAAATGTGATGTCTGAAGTCTGGGGCTAATGTTGATCGCTCTCCTTATTTCTCCTCTTATTTGCTCCCACTGGAGACTTTACATCTCAAAAAATGCTCGTGCTGTTCTGCTGTCATTCTGCCTTGATTTAGTCAGTCCAATAACGTCCTTTCTTTTCATGCTTATCTATTTTCAGCTCCCTACACAATTTCTAAGCTTATTTGCAATAGGAGAAGGCTGTAAATTTAAAAACGCTCCATTCCTGGGGTGTCCTGTATTGCTCTGACTACATAAAGAGGCTGAGTGCTTTCTGTTCCCAGGGAGAGCTGACAGCAATTAGCCACATGGAGGTATTTTTATTATCATTCCCTTCAAATATCTGTGTATGAGTATCATATAGCACAGATGCAGATCTAAAAATAAGTATTCCTGGCTGAAAAACCTCTTGCCATTGATAATCACGTGTGGTTTGCATTTGAGGATTGTTTTTCCCCTTCTTTTTTCCCTTAAAGTAGAACTGAAGAGTGAGATTCAGTGCCAGGAATGGAAATGGGGCCAAATCGTTTCCCATGCTAGAACATATGCTTAAACTGAGACGAAATACCACAGTATGCTGACAATTTTAACCTCACTTGACAATATTCTCTTGCCATATGTCTAAGGACTATACAACCAAGAAGACTGGTTAAAAGTCTGATAAATTTAGGATGACTGGTGTAAGCAACCTTGGAGCTCAACATCTTACACACTTTGAACCAGCAACATGTCAAAACTTGAGTGATATGTTTACCTAGGCAACCCTGCAGGCAAGAGGAAGAAATGCAGAGTTGTAAAGCATGGGTTAAATATAAACTTAATGTTAGTAACTGTTCTGGAAGTTGTGCCTGCTGCACGAATGCTGTATGACCAGTAAATGAACAAATCCACATGAAATACAGTGGAAGACTTGTGTTTTGTCTTCTCTTGACGTTTCTTTATTCTGTCTGTATGAGAGCAGATCCTTCTTCTGCTGCATTTGGTGATGTGATTTCTTTAAAAAAAAAAAAAATCAAATGGAGCTGCTTTAAGTGTCCAGGAATCCCTGAAAGACTATCTGGGGAAAGGAGCCAATGGCCAAATAGACAGAAGACAGAAGGCCTTCAAGTGTCTGTGAAGATGAGTTCACTGGAAGACTGGTGTCTTTCCTATTGTTGTAGACACGTAAAATTGAACAGGTAGTTTGGACACAGAAAATGTCTATTTCTCTTTCTTGGCTGTATGGCTGACAAAGGACACAAGGTCCATAGCTCAGGTGGAAGTACCTTTCTTTGAATAACAACTGAAGGGCAGAGAAATGCTTGTGTAACTGGGTTTGCTGAAGTTTGGGAGTGGAGGATCATAAAGTGCTTTAAATTATGTAGGAAAAAAAAAGGGAGTTTGATTTCATGGTAAATTCAATATTCTATTAATGGAAAAGGAGAAAAACAATCTATATGTAAAGCCAAGAACTTATTGCTACTATAATTGAAATCTTAAAAGCTAATCAAATAGTTATTATTAGTCTCTCTTTATGCGTTTAAAAATATTTTTTTTAATTGAAAAAAATTAAAGAATACCATCACACAGGAAAGGTCTCAACAATAATAATAGACCAGACAAGATGATTGTTAAAAACACAGCCCCTACCTTCTCCAACCCTTTTTTTCTGGTACTATGTTCACCTTTACACTGTCATCCAGGCCCTGGAGTTCATGCCTTCCATTTGGCCAGGGAAGAGATGTGTGTAGGGTATGCCAGTTCCTTCACTGGGAGGACTATGATACTAGTGGTGATACTATGATACTTCTTCCTGGTTGGGATCTGTTTGGGGTGTTTTTGTTTGCTACCACATTTTGTTTGTAGCACATATTTACACCTCACTTTTTCTTTATTGATTAGCATGACTCTGCTACATGCAAATTTCATACATAAATGCCATTTTACAGATGTTGCATATTTGTTCACTGTTCTCTCTGTTATCCCTAAATCCAGTTTGTCCAGCTAGATCTGAATTTCTTTAACTGACTATGGCTGATCTGTTTACAACCCACAGGTTTCCATGCCTGCCTGTACCCCATGTAGCTAAACCAAGATAAAACAAAGCTGTAGTCAGGTCAGGACAACTTCAAAAAGACCAAGCCTGTCCCATGGCCTTGCAAAGTCAGTGCAAAGGCTGTGATCTTTTATTAAGGAGGACAACACCATATTACTTGGCTGCATGTCTACGTTTTCTGAATGCACTGTTTTTCAAGAAGTCCCACATACTGCTTAAGCCCACTTCATGACAAGTTATACGATCTCTGTTAACTATGCTCATCTGAAAATGGTCTCCCTTTTCACACTGTACAGGAAGCATAAGCATGGTATGTTCTGAACGCATCATCTGCTCTCATATGTAGGCAGTTTGTGTTCTTTCCTAATGAGCTGTAGCATTAATTACCCAATATTGAGAACAGACAGCTAGAGATCCGGTTTTATAGTCATCCATTCTAGTAGGAGCTGACAGTAATGACCTTAGAATTCTCTGCACAACCTGCAGAATCAGACTTAGCAAGCAAACAAAATAGTGTAATATAATGGCCAACTTCTACTTTTCTGCAGAGATGAAGGAAGAGAGGGAGAGATCTCAGGAAATGAATGACAACATGAATACACTGACATACTGAGACAGTGGGATACTGCAATAAGAGATACGCTTAAAAGCATAGACTTACCTTCAAAGAAGGCTGGTTTCCTAACTGTAAGAGGTTCTCTCTAATCTTTCTTGTATCAGATCCCTAGAGAAAGTGAAACCAGTACAAAACCAACATCACTTTCGGTCAGCTAGTTCTCCACTGACTGAACTCAGACTATAGGACTCCTTCGTTTGGCCTTTTGTGTGCCCCCAAAAGTAGGTAGTTGAACATTTAAGTGCTCCAGTCAGTGTCTAATAACAGGCTCCACAATAAGATGGACTATGAAGACCCCATAATCCAACCGCCAGCAGACTTTTCCACTTCTCACTATATTGAGGTTACAGCATTTGTTTTAAAAAGACATATCTATAAAAAAAACCAAAATGTTACCAACTTTTCATTGGTCATTTACACCAATATGATCACTTTAAATTTTCAGGATCTTTGTAGGACTAGACACTGACAGATAAAAAACAGCTCACTGGCGAGTGCAGTCCAACAGTCTGCATATTTGTCAGAAGAGGATATGTTTTCCTCATAGCTATTTCAAAGAGCAAACTCATGTATAACGTGCTGCACTAAATTACCCTTTTAGCACCCAGCATTGCTGCCTTCTAATATTCATTCTGTCCTGAAAAACAATTGCTTTCACTGATGCTATAGAATGTGTTCTTAGAAATTTGTTTTCTCATTTCAAAATTTTCCAGTAGGATATGCCTTCTGATTAAACTGTCAGCTAGCTTCACTTTACTTCTTGGACTGGTACAAGAACTTTAGAGAAATTTGACCACTGCTCTTTAGTCAGATAATTTTGGCATGGACTTTTGAACATGAGTTGGAACAAAAAAAAAGACTCTGAGTCAAAGTACTCAAAGGGAAAACAAATTCTACCTAGTTTATCACATCAGGATTGTTGTATTTTTCAAACTTGTGTCCAGCTACTTGATTTTAGAGTGTATGATATTTTGCAAGAGAAACTGCAGCTGTCACTAGGTCTTTCAGGATCCCTGCCATGAGTCCCATAGCTACAGCAGTGTTATAGAGTTAAATAAAAAAATGCCTTACTGTATTAATCTTTTTTCATAGGATATAAAATCGTAGGTTCCTATGTCTGAGATCAAGAACTGCACTTAGGATGGGGAAAAAAAAAAAAAAACTACAAAACATTCAGATTCAAAAGCACAGAAGAAATGTAGGGAAAAGAAAAACCTTGAACTGAAACCTGCAAGAAGAAGCTGATTCCCTGAATGGAAAAATCAGATGATTCAAAAGTATGAGGCAGTTAAACCACTGGAAAGAAAAGAGAAAGAAAAAGAATTGTAATAGATTTTAAAGGCTTGGAAATTTATACAACTTCTTGCCGTCATTTGCAGTCTCCTACTGTCAGTACCAACACACTTGGCCTTATTTCTTTAAGTCAACAAAACACCAGAACTCACAAAGGTTAATGCAATTCCTGAGCAAAATTTATAATGCAGTATTGTGGAGGAAGCTGATAAAGTGAAGAGGTGATTGAGATTTTGCAGCGACTGGCAAGCAGGAGAATTAAAGAATTTGACAACTTTATGTACTATATAGATATATAGGAAAAAATTATTCTAGCTTTTTAAACTGTAATTGGCATACCTGAATGAGCATCCCCTCTGTATCATTTTAAACCTGTAAATCCAATACCTGACTATTACAATTAGGAATTATTTTACCTGTACTGTATATAAAATATGGGTGTAGCAAACCCACAGACACAAATTCACCAGTCCATGAGCTCAATCTTATTTTCAGAGCAATAAATTTAACCATACGCTCTTTGGCACCGCAGTTTTCATGGGACTTGTTTTGTAGGTTTTGTTTTGTAGGGGGAAGAAACTAACTAACCAGTAATTCAGTCACTAATGATATGAATTGTTCCAGCAATCTCTTTCTTGCTTTCCCCTTTCTCAAACACTATAATTTCTCCTGTTTCTGCAACTTATTATTCTTCCTTCAGCAGGTAAGCAGAAAGCATCTGTGATCAATATGGAGGCATCCCCAACCCTTTAATATGTGTAATACTTTTCTTTATACAAAAGAAATGTGTACATAAGGGAATTAAATAATGGTGAATTTTAGCACAACTTGTGATGCCCTCCATTCGTCCATCATGTAGAGGAAGATGCCTGTCTTGTGGTCATAGGATCAATAGAATTTCAGTAACAGGACAAAACTGATGGATCTCGCCACCAAATTGCCACCTGTATTGTCCTCAGGTAAGTGAATGTAATCCCAGAACATAGTACTGGGTGCTCACAGCTGCTCATAGCTTTCTTAACTGAAAGATATCATCCTGGTCATGCCATGGAGAAACCATTTAAGTGTGTACCCTTCAGGAGCCTCATAAAAGCTTTAGCTACCTAGCCAGATTGTCTAGTACAGAATGAAAAATAACTTTAGCAACAGCATTTTGAAATACCTACTTCAAGCCACATTAAAATCACTGTACAGTATACAGTTATACAGTATTTCTATTGCCGTGAGACATACAGCTGAAGCTCTTCAGAATGCTGCATGTTACAATCACTGTTCTTTATGGCTTTACTGGAATTGTGGGCATTTAAAGAATCCTTTCTTCTGGGTTTGGATTTGTGAAGTTACATCTGTTTATTAGCATAACAATACTTTTCCTTACAAATCTACTAGGTCTACTAAAAAGGCACCTTTTGTAATTATTAAAATAACCAGTGGCAAAAATACTCTCAAGAAAAACAGGAAATTATGTTCTTATTTATAGCAGTGTTCAAAACACTGTTTTTAAGCCTCTTTTTTGCATAAGTTCCATGCAAGATCATTCTTTTGTTTCTCCCAAATTCCAGACTCAGTCTACATTGAGATGTTTTTTTCTTAGTGCTTGCCTAAATCAACTTACCTTCACCTGAGAAAAGGACTATCTTTCTCTTTATGGCTAGACTTTTTTTCTGTATTTTTGTCTTCTGGCCTTGAGAACACCTTATTATTCACATTCCTCAGCAATATCCCTACACGCCACAAGCCCATATTCTTGTAGGCATTCTACAAATCACAGAGAGGAGTGGTGTTTTCCAAAACTGACATACACTCTAAGTGGCTTTAATAGTGACTGGTTTTTTGACCTTTTTATATATATAATGAACTGGGACAAGGAAGAAGTAAAACTTAAGTATAATCTTAGATGGCATTTCAAATTCTCTATCCCATTCAAAATTAGTTTTGTGCCAAAGGAAGGGAGCACATGCTCCTTGATACAGTAACACAAGGTTAATATTAAACCAGATTTTATCAATTATTCCACAAACTCAATCACACCTGTAGGTCCTGACCTATTGACATCACCAGGGTTTACACAGGACAGAAGACTGGCAATAGGGTCAAACCAAAACTTACTTCAACAATCTCTGGGAAACACGCTCACATAAAACTATTTCCCACAGCTCTTTACAGAGTCCTAGTGTCATCCAGTCATCTAGAGATCACCTGTGGGTTGTCTGCATAATCCCAGTAAAATGAGGCAGCTGGAAATCCACTTTAAAAATGTAACTAACCTTTGGCTGTCGTTATTGCATATCTCTGAAAGAGTACAACTAACCAGATGATGCTAGTAGTCCTGGTTCTTAACACTGAGAATGTCGTGCTGGCCACTAGCTGCCCAGTGGCCTGGCAGGCCACAAGGTCTGGTGCCCCGGCAGCGAGGCAAACAGAGTCCTGTCTGGCAGCTGGTAACTTTCTGCCAAGCTGCCTGCAGGTGGCTTGTGGAAGAGCTGGCTGCAGCAGGGTGGTTGCGAAGCAACAGGTGAGAACTAGAAATGAAACAGGAACCCTCTAGGTGTCTATAATCCCATCTTTATTACTGCCCCTGAGGAACAGAAGATCAAGCCGGAACGGAAGACAGCAGGAAAGGGCTGTTTGGGGACAGTTACAGGCACTTTTATGCAGGGGTGGAGAAGGGGCGGAACAAAGGGACAGACCAATAGGGAAATGACGAGGGGTGACAGGGAGCAAATCACAAAGGGTTAGGGGAGGAACACATTTGAACTACCCATTGGGGGACCGAACTCAACACAACTTTCTAGAACTCCATACATAAATAATGAAACGCATGAATAAACATAGGAGTCTAAACCAATGACCTTAAGGGAACAAAGAAGTTTCCGGAAGGAGAGGAGGAGATGCTGCTAGCGGGACACCCAGTGCGAAGTAACCTTAAACCTTAGTCTCGCCCTCGGATCCACCCTCAGGGTAGGACTCTTGGACGGGGAAATCCACCCACTGGATGTCACTCAGCCCCAAGGTGGGCTGGGTCACCACGACATGAGAACATCAAAAGCTAGATTTTCTTTGGCTGTTATTTTTCTTACATGCTTTTCATATCAAATGTTTCTTGTGTTATCTGCAAAAGGCTAACTCCTCAAACTCAATCCCACTTGTTGCAGACTTGGAAACCTACCTAGGATCTGACTTCAGTAATAAACAGAATTTTAATTTCTGTTGAGAATCTCAGTGTACAGCTGAGGAAAAGTGTGTTTTTCCAACCAGGTCTGAAAGTATGTGTTTTTCAAAGAATACATCCATGGAAATAGAAAGCTAGAGCACCCTGAAACCTTGGATACAGAAACTGATTGTTCCATTCATTCTAAATCTGCTCACATGAAATTTGGCTGGGTGATGAGCTGAGCAACAGGATCAGCAAAATTCTAAAGACACTAATTTAGCCTTTGTCATCCTAAGGCTTGAGCTCCCAAGTGGCCTGATTATGGGTACCTATGTTAGAAAGGGGCCACTACACACTAAGGCTGACAGTGGACTCTTGATTTTCTTGCTGTTTTACAGTGGCCTTAAAATGGCTTAGGAAAAATAATAAGTGCTCATCTAGGCTCCCTTGCCCAGTAAAGGTTAGCTTATAGATTAGAGTCTTGAATTATAAAATTTTTCAAGAGTGTGTTAGTTTTGAGAGAAGTCTTGAAAATTCTCACATTTTGCGTGGTCTAGGACTTTTTCCAAGAGGCATATTTAGAAACAGATTGCAGTCATTATCTCCCAGCCCTATGGAAACCCTTCTCCCTGCATTCTTGTCCAGGCTGTAGTCAAGATATTTCAGAAAAGTTGACTACATTTTTATTCAGCAAAGGAGTAGTTGAGGAGTCAGAGATCAGATGTGGACAGTGCTGATGGAAACACAGAACAAATATTATGCCTCTATTATTTCATGGAAATAGAGAGAAGGCCAAATTAACTAATGAAATTCTTATTTTATAATCCACCTCCAAAAAATAAAGAAATTTAAAATAATTTGTCAAATGGTGGATGAACTCCCAAAAGAACTCCAGGGATTTAGAAAATTTAAGGATTTTAAAATTTTTTAAATACTGGCAAATACTCCAAATTTTCCAAATGGTTTATTGTAAAAGCAATACACTGATTGCATGGATAGGTGCAAATACTTTATCACTCCTCCATAATAGATCCTGCTCAATAGAGCTGATAAAATCAGTCAATTAATCTGATTAATTAGTCCTTCCTTGTGATTGGACAGTGATTCCTGAACATATTTTTATTTCTTATTTCATTAGTTCAAACTGTTCTTCACAAATAGCTCCCTGTCTCTACACTTCATTTACCCTGGGTAAAATTGACAGTTGTCCAGCACAAGACCTGACCACCAGTCAAATTCCAGCAGTCAGGAGTCCTGTGCTGGACAGCTGGTCATTCAAATTACACACGGATTTTTCTAGCATTTTTTGTGCTCCACACCATTTGGTTATAATATTCAGCAAAGGATGACAATCGTAAAATATTCAATTTTCATCAATGCCCAAATTAATATACAACGATGACTATACACAGCAACAGCTGCTATTCACCAAATGGATGAAAAAGAACAAATTTATAACCATTTTTGTGAGCAGCTGGAGGAAAAAATACTTCGCAAACACAACCAAAATTCAAATTAACAATATGTATTACTATCAAGTATTCACACATCCTTTATTAAAATAATCTGGAAGAATACTCATTGCTAATGAGTTATCTGAGACCACATGCATGCATCCTACCAATCCCCCATTAAAAAACTGTCACATTTTGCCCACAAGTAGTAGTCATTCCCTTTTCAATGTATCTTACAGGTTTTGAAACTCTGGAGTAGTACTATTTATTAATAACATTATTAATAAAATATCCTGACTCTTTTAATAGCATTAATAAAACATATAGAGGATTTATTAATAAGATTTTTTAAAGTCCACACGCATCTTTCAAATGTCACAAACGACAATACATGATTCTATTACATCCTGTTCAGCTCCAATAGACAATCTCTTTTTCAAGTTACCTGTAATTCAGAAATTTCTGTCTAAATTTCAGTATAATTAATTATTTACATGACATTATGAGACAGTTAGCAATATATTACCAATTGCTAGGTCTGTGAAATATCATGGTTTTTTTATGTGTTATTTCTTTCTTTTATTTCCTAATAAAGTTAACCCAATTTCACATGTGTAATAGAGATTGGCCCATTTCTGTTATCCAGACAGACATAGGAGGACCTCAGAACTTTATCCTCAACCATCTATTAATTAAAATGCTTTCCTAGGGCAGTCAGGAACAAAGTCAAAGGTCACTGACAGCTATTTTGAATATATTTTGAAGAATAGTGAGTAAAAAAATATTTTTCCCAATACTGAAAGGGTTCATTAACTAAGACTGGTTTAATGACCACTATCCATCATTAACTAAACATTAACTAACGTGCTACGTTATTCACTTGCCAGAAGCACTCTGCAACACTTGAAAGAAGGGGAAAATATAAACCAAAAATGTCTCTCCTGAATAATATTCACAGCTGAATTTGAGACAGAGGATGTCATGTGTGTTGTAAGGATATACAGCATTCCAAAAGTCTTGCTAACCACAAAGGGGTTTATATTCACATTGGGCCCCAAAAAAATCCCTATTAATAGTTCCTTCAGCTCAGAGCTTGTCCTGCCATAGAGGGCCCAAAATAAATATTTTTATTGAGGACGCAATCTCAAGACAAAGACAGGTCATGAGTAGGAAGTTCCTCATCGAGATTTCTACAACTGCCATGTAAACCTAAGATTTTGACTTACAGTACATTCTCCTCTACAATGTCTAGAGAAGTCACAAATTGGATCATATAATCCAGAACTCTAGACCTGAACTCAGCTGTAATCTCAGTTTATGAACTGCACACTTTGGAATGAGGAGGTAAACAGAAATAATTTAATACAGACAGATCTCTAGTTCCTTCTCACAGTTCCTCTTTAGAAGCCAGAAGGGTTGAGATAGCTGAGGATTAAAGGATTGTTGCATTGCCCACCATAACAAACCTCTGGACTTGGATCTATGTTTGCACACACCCATACACATACGCAATCTGAAGAAAGTAAGTACAGTGTAGCTGCTGTAAGGTAAGAGCAACTTTTTTATGGGAATACTTGCTCAAGGGGAAGACCTTACAGCTGATCTTATTGTTAATTTTACAGTATAAACAGGACTTTGGAAACATAAGGTCTAATGGCCTGATTCATCGCTGATTGCAGCAGACATTCTTCTCTGGGGATTATTCCAAGTCTACTCTTCTTTTTTCCCCATATATAGTCTATTGAGATTGAAGACATTTAGCTGTTCCATTTATTATTGGTTCTTCCCTTCTCCCACACCAGAAAATCAAAAATGCATCTTACAAGTCCCCAAACCCCAATATTTAATTGAAAGATGTAATCAATTTAATACATATATTTTTACTTCTTAATGCCTCCCAACACATTTAATGGAGAAATTAAACTACAAATAAACAAGTATCCACCACAAATAAGTAAGAAAAAATGGTACATATATTAATATTTCTTCTTGTAGAATGATGACCAAACTGTTATGTTATGGAAGGTTTGTTTTGCTTTCTTCTGATTACAGCATGTGTCACTGTAATACAGATGACACACTTAGCCAGTCAGTTTTACAAATTGGGATAACAGCCTGAGTTGGTTGAACCGGCCCAAAGTATACAAATAGCTGCCAGTATTTTATCTATAGGGATATTTGTCAGTTAATTAATTGAGTTGAGCATAGATAAAATATAAAGCCAGAGATGTTTGGATATTGAGAACTTTTCATAGTAAAGATACGGAAGTATTTTTAAAACACTGATTATTCCAAATCAAAGAAGTTTAATTGCAACATTAGATTTAACGTGTTAATATAAAAATTTCAACAAATCCCACAAGAAAAAGATGATCAATTCCTCATTGTGGCAATTAATTTACAGTGTTATTGACTTTTGCCAAAAATCATTTAGCCGTAATGAGAAAAAAAATATGTAAAATTTGTGTTTACAGCACCAGAATTTAGAAAGTATGAATGAATAGGTATAGGTGAACAACTGTAAACACAACAGATTGCAGCTGAGACATCTCTTCAGGGATGTACTTGAGGAAAAGTCTCTGGCTAATTTCTTCAATCTGCTCGTAGAAAGTCAAGTTTTTTCCTTCATTTGGGTAGATCTCATTGCAGAAGTGTGAACACCCCCTTCCTTCCTAGACTGTCTGCAGACCTGCCATCCCAAGAGGAGTTAAACCCAGGACTTTGTCAACCAGCCCCAAAAATTATGTTTCACACGCCCAGTGCTGGGACTGGGCCTGGCAATATACTGCACTATCAGACCATCTTCTCCACAGAACAATTCAGTCCTTCTTATCTTACCACCTGGCTTATCCACAGGGATTGGCTCTGCCAGTGACAGATCAGAGAGCTTAGTGTATGAGCTCCACTCTTTCTTCAACAGGTGCTTCGGGGCCCATGGCCCTGCCTTTAAGGTGAACTTAATCTGTAGCTAACTGAAGATCCTACAAACCCTTGTCTCCATAATATTTGGGGTGAAGAACTGGCTTAATTTTATAAAATGTCACTGACAAAGGGATGAATATAATGCTAATACGAGCACAGCAGCACATAAAAATACCAGCACAGCACAGCACACACATGCAGGACCTGCCATACATGCCATGCCTCTGAACCCCATGGTTTAGCTGGGAAAAAAAGAATGAATTTAAATCACAGACATAGGAAAGAGGTCTCAAATTTGCTTCTATTTTGAAGACACTGCAATTCTAACCTTCGTTTCTATGCTCTTATTTCTCCTGGTCCAAGAAGGACTTCACCCAAAGACCAAAAAAGCTAACATAAAATTTTCTATTTCTGTAAGTGTACCTTGTGTAAGAATCAAAGCAAAAAGCACGTCCCCAATCAAACCTCCCTGAGCACTACAAAGAGCAATGAGAATGCAGACAACACATTGCTGTTTTTAATTGTTCATTATCATAGCATTATAGATATTATGGCTGTGTTTTTTTCTCCTTCTCTGCTGATGTTGCTACATCAGTCAAATGTCCCTATAGCTAATTATACAGACATATTTCAATCTGATTAAAACTCACATCAGTGTAATTGGAAAACGTCAGCAGCAGTGTTCTAGAGGGAGACAACATTCCATGTATTTTTAATAGCTGGAGGTGGGTCTTTCTTTTACTGCAGTTAACTCGTATTTCCCATAATAAGGTCCTGCTGCCAGGTAATTCTGACTTTGCCAAACTTTAACTGCTAGGGCTTTGTTGTTATACATCAGGTGACTTCCCAAGTCTCATTTCTGGAAGTGAGACAAGGTTCCATGTGGAAAACTGTATAGGATTCTGTGATGGGAAAAAAAAAATTAAAATATATACATGCAGCACTGAATTGAGGCTGTACTTGGAAACATAATCTTGACTTTGAAATTAGTGACTTTGAACTGTTTTAATGCAGATTTGAACTCTTTTAATGCCACCTGTGGTTCTCTTATCTTGCTCTGCAGTAGCCAAGATCTCAAGGGCACACAAATCCTCTGCTTGAACAGTGCCCTGTGTATCTGTTTCTGATGGGAGGATCTGCAGGCTTCTCTGGTCTCCTTGAAGGACTGGCAGGTCCCTCCTTCTCCTCTTGAACCAGAGGGTCTTGGATTAAAGGAGAATTTTGATAGCTGGAAAGAGAAAGCCCAGACAAATCTTTACAGAGCTGTTAGAGTCTGAAACTCCTTTAGATACTCATTTTACAGTGCCGCTTCCTAAATCTTTAAATGTTCAACTGAGTGTTGATAGTCTTATCTCCCATAGTTAATATGAATGACTGTCACTTTTAATCAACCAAGCATTTACCTCTGAAGATGTCTCAAATTAAGAGAAAAGGCTGATTAATGACTCTGCCTGTCTCTGTCTGTGTTAGTATCCCTTCAAAAGGAAGTGGAGTTATTGTCTGTATTTTTTAATTAATTGACACATTTGTTACTATTAATTTAGGAAGTCATTATGTCATAAAGGCATTTGTCGATAGCATTGTCAGTGAAGGCTGATGGAATATACTTAAAACATGGCTAGGAAGACACAGCCCAGAGATGCTTACAGAGCTTTTACGTGATGTCAAGGGGGAGGAGAAAGAAAGTTCTCATTGTTGATGGTAACGTAACATTCTTATGAAAACAAATAATCAAGGTTTATTGCAATGTGGAATAGGTCTGGGAGTTATCTCACTTCCTTACTACCCATCTGCTTAAAAGAGGCCCCTAGAAAGGGAACAAAAGTTATAAGAATACAGAATATCAAGACACAAAAGATCGCCAGCGTCTCTGTGACTCTGGCTCTGACACCCACCTTCAATTCCTGTCATGTGTCACTTCCTTGATCTGATCTGTATAATCATTTCCTTTACCCTCCTCTTCTGCCACAGCGCTGTTTTATCACTCACCAGAGTGACTCCATTACAATTACTGTCCAGAGCACCTACTGGCTGTCTGACTTCTATGTGAATGAGCTGGATAAATACTGTCATTTGTTATTTTGGTGATAGTCACTTTCTTTGCAGGAGTCTGGACTTCCAGGCTTCACCTTCTTTTTCCCATTCTCCAGATGATTCCTTGAGAAAAATTGCTCGTGGTCTATCTGCCTGTCAGAAGAAAGAATATTAAATTGGAAGGGGTTTTTTTCTGCCTCTTGCTGTTATGCCAAGCCCTTTAAGGAGTGAATAATGAGTCATAACTGATGCCACTCATTCATGACTATTGCCAGAAATGTAATGCAAATGTAACTGCAAAGAAGTGATACACCTCCTATTTGATGCAAAATTATTTCAAGTTTTTCCCCCTTTACATATGGTTGAAAAAATGAACTAGTGCTCCCACAGGAGAAAAAGGTAACCCTTGAGAAGTGGGATAAGCTCTGTAGAAAATTATATTCAAAGCACCACTTCTATTTCTGTATCCCATCTGCAGAGATGGGTCAAAGGGAGGCAAAGAACATAAATCCTGTGCAATCAAAGAACCTGTTAGGAAATGTCAGAGATTCCCCTAAGCTACCAAGCTTGAGTATAGATCATGATACGTCTTTCTCTCTCATTTTCTCTCTCTCTCTCTCCCCTCAGTGATATTCAGTGTATTCTCTTAAGCTCCAGCTGTAGAATTAAAAATACATTAAAAACTCTTTTGCAATGAAGAGCAACAATCTAAATAACAGAATGGAAAGGTTTGAAAAGGCAAAGCATCTGCAGCCTTAAAGTTCAAAACCACTGGATAAATTGAATCAACCTATCAATACCAGGGTGTTTGGTTTGGTTTTTTTTTTTTCCCATTTAATTCTATGTATTTTTAAGCCAAAGCAGGACAGTGGTCAGGGATTTAGAGTGCATCTTTTCCTTTCAGAGCAATATCCTGCTGTCTTCCATCAACCTTAGTAAAATCACTCTGGTCCACTTTTGGCATGATCTTCCAGTGCTTCAGCATTTCTCAAAAATTTAAATCTATCTTTTAGCTTAACCTATTTCTAAGATTGCTCTTGCTCACCAGCATGTACATGTAGATGACCTACCTATATGAAGACTGTAAACAACACCCTTGAGACTGTTTATTTAGCAAGAAGCTAAACAAGAAGCTCTTATAAAATGAAGGACTTGTATCTCCCCCTGACAACATGAAAATCAGTGCACGGGGAGTAAATAGCTAGTCCAGGTTTGTACAAGAATTCTTGGGAAATGGATTCAAGTCCTGCATAGTCCCAGTCCAACCTCCCTCAGAAAATCACAGTCAAATCAGGCTGGAAATGAGGAGAAGAATTTCCAGCATTTTCTTCTGGTGAGTGAAAAGTAAAATTATACCTTGTTTCTCTCACCAAAACAGCCATTGATATGGAGTCTCACAAGTATCTAAATGGCTCTGTTTCTTTGTGGGGCTCTTTGATCCTTCTGCAAACAGTGGCACCATGAGGCACAGCCACCAGCACCACATGTGTTGTTTAGTTAACCAAATTCAGTGAGAAGGTCTGTCACTGTTCATGGGGAAACAAAAACAGCAAATTTTTGGATGACTTTTCCAACTCACTGACCTCTGTTGCTGTTTCCAGACTTCTCCATCTAAAGGAAAACCACATCCCCTACACCATAAAACAAAAAGAGGTAAACAACACAGAGGAGTAATTAAGCTTTCATTCTCATTGCTTCTCAATGTGGTGGCCTAACCTGATGCTCATTTTTTGTCCCAATCTGGTATCCATACTTTCCCGTCCCCACAAATGTACTCATCCTGTAGATCTTTAAAATTGATTTTCCCAAAACCATTTAAATGTCTGTATGAGGTCAGTGTTGTATCTCTGACTGTACTTTTCTCCTTATTAGAAATCCAGCTGAGGGCTGTGCAAAACCTTATGCATTTATATGCACATTACACTTCTATTTTCATTGAATGATAAGGTGTCCTCTTTTCCTAATTCCCTTTCCTCTGAAATGGCAAATGTGATCATCCGACTTAATGAGAACCTTTTCTTTCTCAAGGCAGGATGAAAGAAAGTATGGCATAGGTGTTGTGTTCCTTTCTCTGCTCAAAATACCTCTCTTGCAGAATAGGAACCACTAAATTTTCAGGACTAAAAGATGTGTCACTCTTAGGTGCAACCATTGATGTTTGTTACAGGTCTTCACAGGACCACTTAGATGTTGTGACCATCTTGGAGATTTCTTGATGCTATTTAAGACACTCAGCTCTATCTGATCAAGTTACAGGCTAAATTGTAAACCATCTGACCTGACCAAGGAGAAAAGCTAGAAGTAGAAATTACTAGATGTTATCTATGGTCTTTGGATTATGGAGTATGACAATCCATTTACATTTAATTCAATCATATAACTTCCTATGCTGTCACTCAGCAGTAACAATCTTTCTGAATGTAAACAAGACCATTAAAAAAATGTTTTCACTTTTCCAAGTTTCTTCATATCTAAAATCAATTAATTTTAAAAATGTGAAAGGCTGCATATAACATAACTGGTTTTAAGGCTTTCTGATTTATTTGCAAGGAATCTAGTGCCTCTTTTCTACATATAGAGTTCTTTTTCTCCAGAAAATCAATTTGTGGTAGGGGAAAAAGTGTTCCTCCTGTAAATTATTTTGGTAATCATTTAAAGGTCTTGCCCCTTTTGGTCTGAATATGATCACACTAGATCATACAGACCCTCAGCTACTGTGAATAAGCTTAATTCCCCTGTGGCAATAAATGTAACAAGTTGGGAGTAAGAGAAGTTTTTGACATGGAGTTTTTTAACAGGTAAAAAATTAAATTCATAGGTCTTCCATTTCTGCTGAAAAGCAATGAAGAACAAGGAAAACAGCTGGAGGTACGATGCTTAAAATGAAGCTGATGCTGTGGTAATAAAGCAAAGAACTAGACCCAAGACCTGTGCTGAGATTTCAAAATGGAAAAACACATTCTGAGAATTTCTTCAGAGTTAGGAAATGACCCCTAACCCCAATTACATTTAACAGCTACTGAGTTTTGTCAAGATAATTGCATCCATGGTCTTCAGCGCTTATACTGTGCTGAATCATTTCCAATTGTCTTCTTGCTTCTCAGCATCTTGGTTTTCTTTGGACATTATTAAAAAGTTTGTTAATTGGTTTCACTTTGAATTCACTTAATTCCTCAAAATACGATTTTGAGGTGGGGACATGTAATTGAAATGGTCTATTTTTCTGAGGGTTTTTCTACATTAATGTCAGCCTTTCTCATGTTTGTTTTTATTTGGAACCCAAAGATTGAGCTCAATGATAGTAAAACATCAGACACTCTTACAAATGTAACCAGTTACAGAGAAAAAAGCAGTATATGCAATGTTTAGAAAATAACATGCTATATTTAGGCCGAGAGTGTCTGCATTGAAAATGTCTACAGTTAGGTAGGGCAAAGCCTTACAGACCAAATTCACCAAGTTACTTCAAGAAGAAATCAGGGATTGCAAAAAAAAGTTACAAATCCAAGCAGTTTGCTAAATCTGTGCTTACGTTGAATTTAGTCTTATTTCTGCATTAAATACTCTACTTATTAAAAAGTCTTTCACTACAAGTGAGTTCTATGTACAATATATAAGTCCCTGCTATACACCTGTTATGACCCAGAATAACTTACAGTCCTGTCAAGACCTAAGAAAATTAATCACTTTGAATTTCAGACATTTCAGATCCCATTCAGACTCAAGATTGCAGTCATGCTACTAGCAGGTTCCTCAAGACTGCAATTTCTCCCATGTTGAAAGTACATCTCACCAATTTCAGATAGCTACATAGAAATTGCCTTTGGTTCATACTCTGTGCCAGATTAACTCCTTAGAAATGCCTTCTATTAAAAAAAACAAAACCAAAAACAAACACAACTATGAAAAAGCACAGCTTTTAAAATGTTCATTTCAATGGTCTTGCTTATGGTTACAGATTTTGAAGCGAAATCTTGTAAATTTATGTAGCACGATCCTGCGTATTTTATTTTCCCCATGATATCATTGAAAACCAAGGACAACATCAACTTCAGAAATGCATTTCATTCTCACAGGAGAGTTTCTGCTTTGCTGCAGGTAACTATTACATTATTTGGGTTCTGTTGCATTCTTATTTTTTTCACTAAGCATGAATACATTTTATTTCGAGTTGCTTTCACCCGCACATCAAGATCTAGAAAAATCAATAAAAGTATTTCTTTTCAAGAAGAGAAAATCTTAAATTCTTCACTTTGTTCCTTGAAATTAGTTGACAGCAACTAAAAATCTTGCACTATAAGAAATTTAGGAGTAGTAAATGAGAAGTATAATATTTCTGATTATGAACTAATCTTCACTATGAAGATTTTACTTCATGGTTATAAACTAATCACCTATTGTCCCACAAGATTCAATCAGTAACACTGGGTAATTAAGCAATGCCACCAATTTTTTACACTGCAAAGGACATTTAAGTACATTGCAAAGATTTTGAACTCCAGAAGAAAAAAAAGGCTTGCTTTCCTCAATTCTTTAGCCCCACCAAAGAACTATCTTCTCAGTGTAAGTTGTCTAGTTGACTCATTTCCTGAGAGATCATAAAGGCAACTGGGCACATGCTGTGCAGCCTGTTTGAAAAGGTGCATAAGAGGAGGCATTCCCTAAAGAGCACAGTGTTCAGAATTTGTGTAGGGAAAGTTGTGATACTGATCAATATGAGTGTAATTAAAACTTTCCATGATTAAAATTCCTCTAACCTTACAGATTTCTTTTTTTTAATCAGCATTTCTTGATCTATTTTGTCTCACTGATATATAATCTTTGTGACTCTGTCCAAGAATAATCTGACTTTAGTTATCACTCTGAGTTTTTGTTCATATCGTCTGTTCTGCATCAGCTCTAAATACCAATATAATTTCTTGGCTCACAGATATATTGCAAATCTCAGCTCACAGTCATCCTTTTCTTGCTGCTTCCTTTTGTTCACAGCTTTGTCACACTCTGTATTCTGGAATTTAAAAATCCATTATTTTTTTCTGGCTCTTCCATGTGCCTATTGTTCCCATAATGTGATGCCTATCAGTATCTGAGCTGAATAGCTGATTAGAAATGATACAAAGTCCAGTGCAGAAGACTTGATTGTTTCCCTCTACACAGAGGAAGAAGCATCTGCATTACAATTAACCAAGTAAGTGCTTTAAAATTAACCAACTAAGATTTATTCCATTCATCCCCTTGTAGCAGGTATTCAGTATAAAACAGCCACTCAGATTACCTAACAACGCAGATGGGCACCACAAAGGATGAGAGGCATCCTATGCTTTGGTTATAAATTCCATGTCCATGAACAGGGACTTGTGCGTATGTGTATCCTACAAAGTATTCCCTAGACCAAAGAACATCCAGTATCAATTTACTACAAAGCATTATTGTCTCTATTGGAATAGTTATTATCTCTAAAGGGACAGTAGTTTCAAATAGACAAGGGTCCTTAAGTGGCTTATGTCTGCTAATTCAGAAAATCTTTGCTGGGGTTTGTGCAATAATTTGTCTCCTAGCACATGGCACAGTCCCTAACAAAGTTTTCACTTATACAGGGTCTTTTCAGAGCACAGAGTGAATTGGCATCAAGCAATGAGTCTGTGTCAAGCAACATAAATGTGTTAGAGGTGGGACTACAGGGAAAGGAAAGATGGTGTTATCAACACACAATTAAAATTTGCCCTGGCCAGACTTCATTCTATCTTTGCTTCTGGCAGGTATTTTTCAGGTAATGCTAGGAAAGCCTTAATCATCGCACTTTTATATAAATCCAACACAAGCCTCAGGAGTTTCACAGTGACATCTGTACCCAGTGGAAACTTCACCTTGAATAAAAATCTACCAAAACTGTTGAACTGTCAAGCACTGAACATTTTCAATTGTTCACACAAAATATTGGCATTTTTTAATCTAGTCCTATGTACAAGGCTCCCCTATATCTGTGAAAAATCACAGTACCACTATTCTTGTTCACCAGTTCACAGACGTTAAGATCCCTGCAATCATCAGAATAACTAGTCTGATCTCCAGTATGATATGGATTTAACCCTCCACGGAGCATCCCAATTTTTGTCTGGTATATCAATTTTTGGCAACATATCCAGATTTAATCCAAAGATACGAGGAAAACTTAATTTTCATGAGGATACCACTCCTCCCTCCAACCATGTTCCAACCCTATCTCCTCCTAGTTTCTCATTTAAGTCCACCTGATTTCAAATTCCAACCTAGGTTCTTATTAAGCTAGTTACTATTTTACTCCTAAATACCATAAACCATACCCCTCTGTCATTCTGACACACAGAAACAGTTAACCTCTCTCTTTATAACTCTTTTTTCTTCAGTACTTGCAAAATTTTTGAGGTTTTTTGCCATCCTCTCAAATTTTAGCAGTATTTTTGACTGTGGATGCTGAGTTTCACATAGTATAAAGTTGTATCCAAGCCCAAAATCATTTCTCTAGCACAGTTATTCAACCAAATTTTACCTTCCTTCACAGGTTCCTTCACTGGTTCCTTGGAGGATTTCATGTTTAGTTGCTTACATTTTACAGCCATTTGAAAATCCCTTCTTTTTCTCTTTAATTCATTGACACAAAGCACTGAGCTCTTGCAAAAAGACTGATCTATGAAGTGTTTCAGAGATCATAGTCGGTGGCATTCAAAGTAGCTATCTAGATATGAACAGTCATTCCAACTTTTCACTCAGTGAAACAGGCAGGTCCACATGCAACTAATCTGATTGTTCTGTGTGTCTGCTGCAGGACTGTGTGAATTTTATTCCAGAAATATCCATAGGCCAATGCTTCTACTCACCTTGCAGCATTAAGGAGTTAGCATCAAATAAACTCTCACGTTTTGACTGTTATGTACCTCCCACTACTGGATCTATATGCCGTTTACATGAAAATTATAATTTTTTGCCAAACACCCTTCCAAACTCCTGTTGCAGCGGCCCCAAAACAGCGCAGGCCCGTGGCGCGGCCCCGTGGGGCGGCCCCACGCCGGGACTGTGCTGATGCCGTCGCAGCCCGGGCTGCCGCTCCTGTGGAGACAGCGGCGTGGGACCCCGGCTTCTGCCCCCCCCCGGACCCTCCTGCCGCTCCCGCATACCCTGCCGGAGAGGTTACGGCCCGCAGCGGCCCGGCCCTGCCTCCCCCGTTCCTCCCTGCTGCGGTACCGAAAAGTCGTTGACTCCCGGTCCCCCTTCCCGGCGGACCCTCGCTTCACTGGGTGGACGACCTGTCATTTAGACCGCATCCCACCGCATTCCCCTGGTTGTTGGTTCCGTGCCGACCTCTCCACCCCTGTTCCCCTGGTTTAAGCATCCCTGCACGTCCGCTGCTCCCCCGTTGTCTCTCCCTACGCATTCGGAATAAACTTCGGATATATCGTAGCGGAGGAAACCCCTCCTTCAGTGTCTTTGTTTTCGCTGCTGCTGATCCGCGCGGTGTGGAGACACTAGAACACCGGCGTGGGTGCTCCTAGCTGCCACGGCTCACCTCGAGGTGAGACTAGAAGAAGCGACTCATCAGACGCAGCTCCCACATCACGCTGGCTTTCTGCAGCACTCATTGAGCCCACGCTAGCCGCACAAACTCCTTTTTATGGGATAAAGGGACTTGGAGAATTGCACAAAATCTTTACATGAGGGAGGCACAGTACAAAGCACATGAACTGATTAAAAATAAAAATCTTTAAAACTCAATTGGAGCAACCTGGAAAATTAATGAACAGTCTCACAGTGCTTGACTACATGGCTGAGCCTGCTGTAATAATCAAAGGAATCAAGCATTCATCCTCAGTCATGGGATGGTTTGTTTTACCCTAAGTGAAAATAGTAACAGGAAGAAGCAAGTGTGTGTATATGCATTTCTGCTCATAAGTCCTTATAGAAATAAGAGGTCAGCACATTCCAAGTACTTAAAAACACAAATTCCAGGAGAAAAGTTACTTAATAATTTTAATTAAAAACCTGTTATTCTTTCACAGAAACAATGCATTTTAAACAGCATTTACAGATGGGATCAATAAATTGGGCTGCTTTTATTAAAGTGCCTAAATAAGGAATTTACAAATTGACAGCTGAGCCATAGAAAGACAAACTCAATGATTCAAAATATTGAAGACAGATCAGCCTCAACAGATTCTCTCTAAAATCTGTACATCACAAGCACTGGTTCCACATAAGAAGGTCTGAAGGTTTCAGTACTGCTGTATATAGCTGTAGGTGAAACCCACCCACAGCTGGAATGTGTCATGGTGTTCTTGCCACAGCAAAGCATTGTAACTGAACAGCAAATCTTCTTTTAATTGAGATTCATCTCACCTAAATTTGAAGCATCTAAAGTTAGAACAGTTAGATTAGTTTTCTGACATTTAGATGCCTGAGATTAGGTGAAGCTAATTTCATGAGGAAAAAAACCCACAGCTTAGTTCTGAGTATAAAAGTAAAGAGATGGTACATTCCTTTTTGTGCTCTTCTGGTGATGATGAGTGGGCAGTGGACCTTGCCCTTGGTTTTAATTTAGTGTGAAGGTTTGAGTTTCTTCCAATATGTATATGCAGCATCTGTGACATAGGCATCTAAAAGACAGGAATTTGAAAAGTGTACCTCTATGATGGTGTGCCAGATGAGACAAGAGAGAATGACTCACTTTTCTCACACCACAACAAGCCATGTCATGAAGAGCACTGCTTACATATCATAAAACTGAGCAGCTTCTGGTTAGCAACATCACCATCACTTGGACATATGCTGAATTTCCTGCCCAAAAAATAATGTGATTTAAAAAAATCAGAGACAAAAAGAAGAGGTCATAACCAGGTCTTGACACAAAGAAATAAGGACCATTATGGAAATTGGGCTTTGAGCATACAGGGAATGTGAAGATATTAGAAAACCAAAATGCCTGAAGGTCAGGGGAGATGAAGGGAGAATGATGTTTATACCAGCAACCACATAGTATCAGGATGCTGGAAGCAGAGCACTGAAACTGTGCTTTGTTTGGGCTAATTAGTCCTGCTGAGAAATTCCATCCTACCATCATTATACAGCTTGAGTTCCTAAACGAGCTGGTTCAGAGTGTCCAATGAAGACATTCTCCCCGTCCCCAGAGAAGAATGCATTCATTCCTGTACCTCAAGAAGAAGCTTTATCTTGTTGAGTTCACAGCAAAGCACAAGATTAGATGAGAGTAAGTAATGTGCACTGTGCTTTGCAATTGCATTTTCTGCAATCAGATGTATTGTTTAGTTGCTTGTTGTAAGTTCCCCAAGGTAGGCAGCTAAGCACTACACAGCAGCTCACTCACTCCCCTCCCTCACCCCACTGAGTTGGGGGGAAAGAAATGGAATAATAAAAGCAGGAAGAATAAAAGCAGGAATATTTTGGGGTTGAATTAAAAGCACGTTTAATAAGTGAAGGCTACATGGAAAAAGAGCCAAAAAAAATAAAACAAGCCACGCAAAGACAATCACCACCTCTCATGGGTAGACCAATGCTCAGCCAGCTCCCAACTTAAAAAAAAAAAAAAACAAAGTACCTAACCCCTAAATCTCTCTCTTTTCCCTTTTTATCACTGAGCATAACATTATGTGACATGGACTACCTACTATCTGAAAAGCTAGTTTGGATCATCTGGCTGGTTCATCAACTTATTGCACAATCCCCCATGTATTCACTGAGGAAAGGAGGACAGAATGAGAAACAGAGAAGTCCTTGACTCCATAAAAACACTATTCAGCAACAATTAGAATATTATTATATTATCAGTAAGAATATTTTAAGTACTGCTTTTGTCAAAAAATCTGAACCACAGCATCATCCTATCAGCTATGAAGAAAGTGAACTCTATCCCAA
Source organism: Climacteris rufus (assembly GCA_013398175.1). NCBI lineage: Eukaryota > Metazoa > Chordata > Aves > Passeriformes > Climacteridae > Climacteris > Climacteris rufus. The sequence goes on along the minus strand of VZRZ01006900.1, from coordinate 51,897 downwards.
TAAGGTCCAGTACGTTACTGAATAAAATAATTCAAGAGTAGCCTCTTGGTTAGATGCCTTTGATGGAGGAGAGTTATTATAACACACACAAAAACAGTGAGATCTGCAGCTTTACAAGCCAAACCTTCTGTGATTTATTCCTTCCAGCACAAGGAGTCATGTTATCTTTGTATGTATTACAGTGAGATATCATTCTAGATCTCTCTGACAAAAGTGTGTACATTCACAGACAGCCAAGTCAGAGAGAAGTAAAAAAATGCAAGAAAAATTACCGATCAACTGAACATGATAATATATAAATACTTTCCACATTTAAATGCAGAAAACAAACATCCTTCATTTCTTTTCTCTCTTTGTCAGTGACACAAGGTTATGATTCTTCTCTCAGACACAGACTGTCATCATTACACACTCCATTCTATTTCCAGTGCCTTGGTAGCTATGTTTGGCTCTGCCTTTGAAACTAAATTCCCAGATTATCTACATTGTCAGCCCCGCAGATTATCCTCTGAGGGATACTGTAAACATCAGCTGAGGAAAACCAAGTGCAAATCTGCAGAAGTACTTAGCTCTTGTCTCAAGGTATCCCTGTGTCCAGTCCTATAGCTCATTTCCTGAGGTATGCTACCTTTGAGAGCATCTTATCCCACAGGCCACATTTTTTGCTGTGCCCTGGTATCCCTGATACCCAAACAATAGCTCTTTTCTAAAACCCTGCTATATGGTTCTTCTTTTTATAATAGAATGCTACCATAATTTATCAACTGAAATCTGGGAAACAGATTGCAACAGTGTTGCTAAAGTCCCTTCAGTCCTTTCCCTGTTCACAAAATGTAAGGGAAGAAAATTCCTCAAAACCACAGTACATGGCACAGACTTCATGACAGTTTTTACTGAGATGTCCAGGTGTCAGACCACACAGAAAACTGGTTTTGCCAAGACTTTCTGAATGGTGGCCACCCAACCATAGAGAAATGCTGAATATTTACCTTGCTGCCTATGCCAAAACTGGCAAACTCGTTCATATTAAACCTCTATTTGTTTGAATTGATAGATGCAACTAACCATAATGATGACCCACAGCTTAAATGCAAACACTAAATTTATTCCATCACCTCACTGACTGAAGGATTCCAAAAACAAGTGGGGACACCCACTGCTAAGTTTAGTCAAATCCTAGAAGGGGCAAAAATTGCATGAGCCCATTTCCAGCCTCATCATGTCAAATGGCCTGGCACATGCACAAAAGTTCACAATGCTATGCTTTCTATAACCTCCGAGTTTCTTGTCTCTCTTTTTCCTAGTGGGAGGCCCAAGCCTGTCCGTGAAGAATGCCTTGTAAGTCTTTGACACCATACTGTTATCTTCTACAGAAATTCCATTTCCCCAGACAGACAGAAAGCAATCCAAAGCAAGCACAATACTTGAAATTTTCCATACTGACTATTCTTAGCATCCCCCAGCTGCAAGGCCATTTTGAGCAGAAACAACTCTATTTTCCCTGCTCACCAAATCTTCTGGTTTTAACATTTTCCTGTCTACACCCATGTCTACAGAATCTTTGCTAGAGATGACTTTCAGAGCTTCTTAACTAAAGGGAACATCAAAAAAGAATACTAATGCTTTGCATATCAGTATGCAGGTTGAGCTCTGCTACCTGGAAAAATGTTTTGTATATAATCATGTCTTTGCTGAAGAGCAGTGTAGTGTCTCAGTGTATGGTCTGATGCACACTCAGACCCACAGACACAAAAGATCAGACTGTAATGCTAAGTATGACTGCTCGTGAGTAGAACAGTCCATGGCAAAGGTTTTGGAAAAGGGCAACTAGCATCGTCCAGGACACTTGTCAGGAACCAGTGACAGTATAAACCAGAGAGCATTCTGGATCCTACAGACACATTGCCCCCACTTGGAGTCCAAGATAATTTGTTCACATAGACATTGATCATTCTATGCCGGATGGTCACACAGAGAGAAAGTGGCCTCTGTGCATTTTATTTACCAGAATAAACATAGCCAGTGAACCAAAGTTTGATGTTGGTAGTCTTCAGGAGTTCAGCCGTGTCTTCAGTATACAGGAAAGGAACAGAGAAATGACAGTTGCTGTTGAGATTTACAAGCATCTGCCTGGAAACAGATAGAAAAGGAACAAGAAAATGTAGCATTTCATTTCTATGACAGAAAATATGGATAATAATGTTAATTTCCCTTTTAAAATGAGGATTTATGAGACTGACAGTACAGGAAGAACTCTGAAAACTACAATATACAGGTTGAACTTATGATTTATTGACCAGTATGATGCCAAATGAATTTTTGCTTTTATTATTCCCTATATATTCCGATGTCAGAAGCTCTGTAACTTTCCATTCTAGTGTTTATATAATTAATATCCGATAAAGGGACCTCAGTCCCAGGATGTTCCTGTTCCATAGCCATAAGAGAGACATGTTCTACCCCATATTATCCCCAGTGGCCCCCAAAGAAGGGACACCGTATCTCCTTTGACGACAATGGAACACCCCACTGAAGTCAGCCCACTAATTGGAGAACTAATGTCAACTGGGTAGAATCATAGTATTTCCTATAAATATGGGTGCTCTCAGGGGATCGGGGCTTTTTGCCATACGAATTGGACCTTACCTCGCCTCTGGGAGCATCAGGACGCTTGGAAGCCATAAGGGGGTGGCGGGGGGGGGGAGGCAGCCCACCCCTGCAGCCGTTTGTACTCACAGAATACCCTTTCCCCACCTTAAGCGTGTCTTGAGTTTTTTTGTCTCCTGGTAGCCCAAAAAATAAGGCAACAGTATTACCCAGTTAGCATTATGGGCATTAAGGCTATTAGATAAAAAGTGTCTGAATAGCCAGGCAGAAACTGAACCACTTAAAATTAAAAATATATTCACAGAAAGCCCTTGCAGAAGACAATTATGTCCCAGAGAACTCAGCCATTTATTCAGGCACATCAAAAAGTACCCCACAACTCAAGTAACAATAGAATTAAGATACCAATCACCATATCTATTAAGTTTTTTAAGATTACGTGACAAAATTTAAAAGAACATTCCAGTATAATGTGAAATATTATTCTTATTGTTACATCTAATTACAAAGAGGTGTAGATCACTTGGTCTAACCTTTAATAAGAAACTCCTTCAAATACATAATATTAAAAATAGAGATCAGATATGCAGCTTCCATATGAATGAATTATACACTGTCAGTTTTTAGAGTAACTGTGAGAGAAGTCATATTGAAATTTTTCCTGTCTTCTTTCTTCAGCAGGGCCATGGAGGTGGGGCTGGGATGAGGACAGGTCCAGCTATCAGCCTGTGGTTCTGGGCCATGCAGGTAGGGCTTCAAACCAGCAATGAGGGCAGAAACTCATTGTGGTCTGTTCTGAAATGGGGTCCTTGGCCATGGGCAGGGTGTCCAGGGGAATTGGGCTGGGATGTAAAGACTCATAGTTCCCTCAAGACCCAGAAAATTTCATTTCATCAAAGCAATTAATCAATTGTTTTAATTTTAGGACCCAGGTACGCACTTAAGAATGTGGCTGCACAGAGCCTCTTTTGAGAAATTCTTCTTTCCCATGCAAACTATGAAAACAAGAAGATAATGCTTGGACACCTACTGGTTGTCCTGAGATGTTTTTGTTCTAGACTGAGTGTGTTTTGGAATTGGATGTTGTGGGGCTCCAGCCAATCACCCTGGGGGGTGGTTGATCACCTGACGAGTTCTTACCATACGTAAAGGGGAATACAATAATAAATGTGGCTGCTGCCACTCCTGCTGCTTTAACTGCACTGGCTGTGTGTCTTCCTTCCTGGTCTACAGCAACACTTAAGAATGTGACTGATTTTATCTTACAAACTGTTGATGTCAGTGCAAATTGCTCACACAGATTTAAATGCTCCTTTTGAATGAAAGCTGTGTTTACTCCCTCTGAAGTAAGAAGAACTAGTCAGGTATTTAAAGCACTAGGCTCGATCAGGATGACATAAAAGAACTTTGTTCATTACATGAATCTCTGTCCAACAGCATACTGCAATTGAATAGTAATGATATCATTAAATTTTAGGACTTCAGCATTTTTGTAAATTAATTTGGCCTCCCTGTCTTGGGAGGCAAAGGGCAGAGAGGGAGTCCTTAAATACTGATGAATTTTTTTAATAGATGACAAGAGCTTTCATTGGTGGAAAAACACTTAGCCGGTTTATACTGTATGCCAGACATCCTCATATCATTTTCACTTTTGAAGTCTGATGCTGTTCTGAAATGGGATAAGACATTAAAGTCTGTGAGATGAAGTTCATTGTCCTCTGTTTCCCTCAGCCTGAATAAATTACCAAGCTAATTACACTCCTTTTTCAGACTGCATTAAAGACCACTGTCAGTCCCAAAATTTGCTTCTGAATTAATTCCAGTCCAAAAGTGGAAAATCTGCATGTAATTGAGTCCTTGTTAACCTACAGGAATGTGCCCATTCACCTCTTCATCTAGCAAATACTCGGTGCTGTCACTGATAAGTCATTATCATCTCACCTGGACAATTTTGTGAGATTCTTAAGTAGAAGTGTAGGATCAAGCAAGTGAATGTTAATGTTTATTTTCAGAGATTTCACTAGTACATTCTTCACATCCTGGTTATATAAACTAGAAAATCTGCCAGGTGAAAGCTAATGACTTAGGATTTATACCAAGATTGGTGGACATTTAGAAATCCCAGATGCGTCCATTATATACATGCAGATCGTTGCTGTAGCTCAGATGATACTGCATGTTAGATCTTGAATAAAGGTACTTTGTGATCTACTCAGTCTAAGAAGCCCATTCCATGTCAAATCTAGTGCTCATGTATATCCCATATAGATAGATAATGTACAGTAGATTATATTTAGGAATAATTTTTTACTGTGAGGATGGTGAGGCACAGGAACAGTTTGCGCAAAGAAGTTGTGGATGTCCCATTCCTGAAAGTGTTCAAAGCCAGGTTGGATGGGGCTCTGAGCAATCTGGACTAATGGAAGATGTCCTCGTCCATGGCACGGGGGTTGGAACTAGATGATCTTCAATGTCCTTTCCAACTCAAGCCATTCTGCAAGTCTATGATGATTCTTTGATATACATTCAGAGGATAAGAAAGTATCTGGGACAGATCTTTCATACATGTTTCTGCCTGGCGACATAGATAAATATTAACACAATGTCATTGTAATTTCATAGGAAAGTGCTGTGACATCATGCCTTTCAGCACCAAAAGCCCAGTTCTTCACCATGCAGGTTAATGGTGGTTCCCTGTTTGCCGGTGCTATTCACAGGCCATGATTGTACTGGTGAACTAAATATCACAGAACTGTTGCCTGACATTGAAGCCAACAGTACAGCTTTTATCCATCCTTTTAAACTTCATCACTCTCCAGTGCAGCATGTCCATATTTGCAGTGCCTGTTGGGAAGCATCACCCATGGCTTCCCAAGGTGGCTTGGGAGGCATTTGACCCGATACTATGTGCCTCCAGTCAAAACCATGCCAGGGATAATGCTCACAGTGCAACAGTAGAGATGGCTGAGTTCCAGGCAACAAAAGCATATCTTGGCATTATTTAATTTGCTAGCATAGATGTGACTATTATTATGATAGAGAGGCTGATAAAAGAGAGAACAAAAATTACCCAATGTATATAATCTGCATAAGTGCATATTTTTGTGGAACCACGCATTTGAAAAATTTGTTTTATCTACTTAGGTACCAATATGAAACAAAAAACCAAGAAGGAATATTTATTTACCCCAGCTTGCCTAAAAAACTGGCCCAGGCCAGGTTACTCAAAGGCCTTTTTCATTTATTTAGAAGTTGGATAACTAAGCAAAGAGAAGGCAGTCCATCAAGTGAAGAGGACTACAAATAGACCATTCTATCCAAATCCCATTTTCATAGCCATTCCTTCCTTTCCTGGTTTAATTTAAAATTCAGTGCTATCAAATATTCCTAGAGTGATGGATGAAAAGATTCATTTCTAGACTAAAGAGCATTGGAGGAAATAGCACTGTGGAAGTAGGGTGTATAACCTCTCAGGGCCTCCCTGATGTAAAAAGGGGAGAAATGTAAACTGTATGGATGAGGATGCAGAAAATGTTCTTATTTTTCTCCATATGTTGTAGCGGAAATCTTGAGCAGTTCAAATTGAGCCTTGAGCCTTAAAAATAAAACAGAGATACCTATTTTATGAGAGGAACCTCTAATGACTCTTCCTTTTTCTCTTCCTCCCCTCTTTGTCACGCCTGTCTCCAATCACTTCTCTTTACAAGCCATCAATGCCCCCAAGCTGCTGAAGTGCAGTCACATCTCAGGTGATTCATAAGGCTGAGCTGGCAACAGCAGCTCTGTGCACTTCCTCCTGCTCTCTTACATCTTAGAGGATAAAAGAGACATCCAGGTCAGACTGGGATCTCTTCTGCCTCTCCTCTGCAAAATTTTCACATTCCCGTGACAGCCTCACTCTTCTTACACAAAGAAAAGTGTCCTTTGAAGCACAATAGATAAGGCAAAACGTCAGACATGGAAGCAGGTGAAAACATTACTGGTGTTCTCAGAGTTTGATTCCAGAGCCAGTCATAGTCAGTCCTGTTCAATACTTTCATCAGCACATGTCGTGGTTTGAGCTCTAAAGTCCCCACGAAAGCTTCTTCCCTCCCCTTCCCTCTGCTCAGCTTGACAGGGAAAGGAATTTCTTCCAAGGTGAGATAAGGATACTGAGAGAAAAAAACCTCTAATTAAGCAGGCTAAAACAGGCTCAAAACTTAAAAGTGGTAAGTGAATTTATTACAGACTTGAAGGAGTAAGCAAAACATGCTCTTAAAACAATTTCTTTCCCCCCAAATCCCTCCCTCCTTCCCTCAGACAGTAAGGAGAACTGGGGGGACAGGAGTTTCTAGTCAGTTTGTTCCTCAGGTGTTTTTCTTCTTGGGAATTATTTGGAGAGGAGGCAGGTTCCTTTCTTGCAAGCACTGGGGCATTTTGCACGAGACTTTTTTCCCTCTTGGCAAGCAGCCCGCCTGGTCAAACACTGCCCACATCTTCCTCCCAAGGCCGGACTGGTCCAAACTTAGGGTGGGGGTGAAACAAGGCCTTTTTTACCACAAATGACTCCCTCAAACCCCAGGAGCAAAGGCCTCAGTATCCGCGTCAGTCCCCCTCCAGACCAAAGGCCCTCCTCAGGGATTCCACCCCTCCTGCTCTGGCGTGGGGTGGATCTTGGCTCCTTCATGAACCCTCAAGGTGCAGGGGAACACTGCATTAGTACAGTCCTTACCACAGGCTGCAGAGATGTCTCTTAACTTCAGTGTTTGAAGCACCTCCTCCTCCACCTTCTTCGTCTTCTGACTTTGATGGTGCACATATCTCTTGTTTCTTTTACATGCTTTACTCCTTCTTCCCTGTCTAGCTACATCTACTGGCACATGCCTGCATATTACTGTGACTCCTTCTTAAATATGTTGTCACAGAGGCGTTACCTTCTTCTCTAATTGGCCCAGCTATGGCTAACAGCATGTCCATCTTCAGAGCCATCAGTGGTAGGCCCTGGCTGGACAGCTGTGGAAGCTTCAGGCAGCTTTTTACAGGAGCCATCTTTCTGGGCCCCTACCACACCCAAAAAGCTAGACCCTGTCCAACCACCACAACATATTTGCTGGTAGTACCAAACTGGCATATGTTCTTAACAACCTCAAGAAACAAGAGGCATTGAAGAGGGATCTAAATAGATTGGAGCACTGGGCAATAGTTAATGGTATGAAATTTAACAATTCCAAGTGTTGGATTCTGCACTTGGGATGGAGCATCACTGGACACAAGTATAAACTAGGAGACGTGTGGATGGAGAACAGGCTGCAGACAGGGATCTGGTCATGATGCCCAGCAGGAGTTCAACATGATCCAGCACTGTGTCCTGGCAGCCAAGGGGGCAAACTCCATCCTGAGGGGTATCCAACATGGCATCACCAGCCAGTCAGAGAGATGATCATCCCACCATTTTCAGTGTTGCTGAGGCCTCACCTGAAGCAAGGAGTGCAGTTCTGGGCCTCGTAGCGTTGGGGAGCAAAGACACACAGACCGGCTTTAACTCTCAGAAGGAGATCCTTTATTGTAGGCAAAGCCGGTCCCATTTATATCCAAACATATCCACAGCACACTTAACAGAACTCAAGTGAACATTTAACATAACTTAACTGAAACCTAACAGAAGAGAGCTCTCATTGGCTGTGCACAGCTGCAATGACACTATTCACATGTCCATTCATCCAATCAGCTTTCTGCACACATACTGTCCACGCATCTCCTCAACCAATCACTGGCTCACACGTAACTGACTTCCAACAGACTCTCCACTGACTCACAACTGACTCTCAACCACCCGGCCTGCATCTGTGTCTTTCCCAGAGTGCTCTCTAACGAACAGAATTTAATAAGTTTAATAAAGTATCCCATTCCCTACAGGGCCCCACAACTTGAATGTGTCCAGAGGGGGACAACAAAGCTGGTGACAGGGCTGGAAGGAATGTCCTGTGAGGAGTGGCTGAGGACTCTGGATTTGTCTAGTTTGGAGAAAGGAGCCTGAGGGGCAACTTCATTGCTCCCTACAGCTTCCTGAGGTGCGGACATGGGAAGTGAGGTGCTGAGAGGTGGGAATGGTTCAAAGCTGCATAAGGAAGGTTAGATTCGACATTGGGAAGCACTTTTTTATCAAGAGGGTGGTCAAACACTGGAACAGGCTTCCTAGAAAGGCAGTCAATGTCCCGAGTCTGTCATGGTTTAAGAGGCATTTGGTCTTTTTAGTGGGAACAACATGGCTAACTTTTGAATTGTACATTTATGTGCATATATATGTATATAAGTTTTGTATTATAGATGTATCCAGTAAAGTTTGGCTGTTAGAGGACAAACTGATTTTGTCTTGACAGCTTGACACTGTTCGTTACTGGAAAAGTTTGACAGGAGGAGGAAGAATGAGGTGGAGGAGTAACTATGAATAAAACATGCTCCAAAATATCTGGAAAGACCCCTTAAATGCATAAACTTGTCATACCCATGCTGTTCTGATTAGTAAATAGTAAAAGAGATGAAGAAAAAATGGATGTGCTTAATGGTGTAGAGAAAATCTGAGTTTCTGTGTCCTATCCCATAAAAGCCTCTGGAAACTTCCTACACCTCTGTTGGAGTGTATTAGTAATGTTCATCTCCATTCAGATGTCACAGTTAGACCCAAGATCCTATTTATGCCAGTCACAATAAAATTTAGCATCCCCTACAGCACCTAAGTTCAAGAAAAAAATGAGATCTTCCTGCTATCCTTTGCCCAGAGCCATTGATTAAGGATGCTGTCTGTAAGACGAATGCAACATCAGCACCAAGACAACTTCTTCCCATTGACACTACAGGTATAGTTCCCTGTAGAGAAAAGTTTGAATCAATGACCCTTGTCTTGAACTCAGACTTCACAGTAGGCACTTAACTCTGAGTTAGGCAGGAGAAGAGTTAGACTGAACAAACTCTTTTTCTCTAGAGAGTGCCCTTCTCTGTAATCAAATGACTAGGAAAGTACACTTGCATTGGGTCATGAGGTGGAGAATGAACCCTTGTATTCAGTAAAGGGATAGGATGTATCAGCTCAGTCCCTGTCTCCTGTTCAGTTCAGATATTAGTAGTGTGTCCCCATACATATATATATAAGAGGCAGATGAAAAATCCCACTTGCAAACACACTTCTGGGACAAAAGAGCATCCTAAAAATTTTCTGGTCTGAATTTCTGAATCCACATCAGGAAGTTGGTCCCTCCATTTTTAAGCATCAATAAGGATCAAATTGCCCTGGAGGTGGCTTCATTTCAGTGATGGGGATCAATACCACACAGGAAGGGTGCCCATATGGCCCTCCATAAGGGAAATGGATAAGAATAATTGCAGAAAGATGTACACTGATGGGTTTTTGAACAGTGGAAAACCAAAACAATTTGCATTCTTGAACAGGTAATAATTGAAATAGCCTTGCAGTTCCATAAGAGCTTGAGAGTTTTACATATCTGATGTTTATAAAGTCCAGTTTGGAAGGATGACATAAAGAGTTTCAAAGAAAAATGAAAAATATTATGATTTCTATTATCTAAGATAGTATTTTATTCACATTGCTGAACTGTTTCAATTTGCCGTGAAGTTTAACTATCTCTATTCTCTTCTGAATGCTGAATTAATTGGCACTGAGAACTTCTGACCTATTTTCTTCTGCTATTTTCTTTTCTTTTTTTTTTTGAATCTGAGTCATTCCAGGCAACCACCTAAAAAGAATCTGAAACAGCAGGTACTGTGTTTCACCAGACACTTATTTCCTCTCTGCCTACCTCATTTTAAAAGGAAGCTGTACTGAAAATGGAATTTGATTACAAAAGGAATCAATCTGTAACTCAGAAAAAAGCACCTCCTTGATAATTTATATAGCCCTGCTGCTTCACCCTAATTAATGTTCATCTGTAACTTATTCTTCCTGCAGGTTCTCCCTTCTAAATGAGTGAAAAATGACAGAAAGCCTCTGGAAAGTAGATTGCTACTACAGAATTATATAAGAAACTGGATTGGCTCATTTAAAGTCCCTAGTAATAGTTTCATAGGTCTTAAGAAAATATTGTCACTCAATTTAAATAGGGTTTTATTTGATCGAGGTGCAGCTGGATATCAGAAAGGTAATGTAAATAAAACAATCTATTGTCAAGAGTGTAGGTGGTTTAATTTCTTTACAGATGATAAATACCTGGATTTTCCATTTAACTGGCAGAATAATCAGCATGCAACAGTGGGAAGCAATCATTAATATGATGAAAAATGGAAATGAGACTCATGCATAGTGGATGGAAGCATAGTCCTGGGGTGAAGGACTGGATTCATGATCTGGGTTTGATTTTTGTCTCTGCTGTAGGCAGAAGTCTCTGTTTACAGAGAGAAAATACAGGTATTTCCTTTCTCTTATTCTTTGTCTATTTATGGCTTAAAGCTTAAACACAAGGACCACTTCTCATCTTTTGCATGTCTGTAGTCTAGGACATGGAACCTTGCTTGTCATGCAACTGCATAAACATAAACATATACTATCTATACATAAATATATAGAGAAAAGCAATATGTAAATTGAGAGCAGGTATATCACCAGGCATATGTGTACCTTCTGCACTTGAAACACTGGGACAGCAAAAATCAAAATTCTTAGGAATTCAAAAATATGTTATCAGAGATTTTATAAGATTTGCTACCTCATCACAGGGAATGATAGAAAATTTGGTTCAGTATACTTATTAACTTTGCACATTCACAATTTAGTGCAATAGCTGCTTTAACCACAGGGAAAGTGATGCATTTCTCCAGTTGAAGGAAGAGTTCAAAACCAAATGGTAGAAGCTATGAATTATTTTTGCATATGCAAACCACAGCCATCAATTTCTAGACAATATTTTAGGGGGAAAAAAAAGAGCCATGTTTATTCACTTACAATAATTACTGCTTTTCAGAAATGAACTCAAAACATACCCATTACAAGCAAAGTTTTCCAATGCTCCCATTTTGTACATGAGGAAATAATTTGGCTGGGAAAATAATTCATTTGACTCTTCAAAGTATAATTTATGGCATACACATGAGATTTTTCCAAAGCAACATTATCCCAAGCCTGACTTTTAATGAGATGGAGCACAGTGCTGACTTTTATTTTTGATTGTCATTCAGATGATTAAGATTACTTTAACATTTTAGACAAAACAGTGATAAGACCAGCAATATATATGGAAATGGGATTTCAGATTTTGCTGAACTTATTTCTTCTAGAGGTAGCAGCAAAGCTCAAGATCTAGGCTCACTTGCTTCATATCACAGAGTACATTAAAATTATGCTTCCATTTCACATTTCTATAAATGGATTAAACTTTCTTAATTTAAGCAGTTTGCAGATGGCCTTGGAGGGCAGCTCTTGCCCCCAAATTGTATGTAGTGAAATTGCTCTGCTATAGCTCTAAAAAACCTGCACTATGAAGGGAAATACAGGAAGAATTAATGTTATCTGAATTATATGGTCCAGGGTTTGGGTATTCATGTTAAAAAAAAAAAAAAAAAAGGAGGGGGAAGGGGCCTGGCTATTTTCCCTATTTTACCACATACTTTCTCTGCAACATGTGTAGATACATCATTTAAATCCATGTTTTAAGATTTTTTTTTCAGATAATATCCTAGTGCATTGCAAAGCTGAAGAAACTTAGATGGTAAAGTCCTCCTGTCCAGGTTCTTCTTATATTGGCTCTGTACTTTATAAGGAGTTGCCCCACAGAGCTCCCCAGCCTACTCCCCTGGACAACCACAGTGCCAGACAAGTTGGTTTTTCTGTTGCACCTTTGGAAGGACATCTTGATGGTCTTAGTCAGGGTCCAGAACTGGGGACACAGTGCGATTGCTAAAGACTCCATATTAGTCAATAAGGCTGTGACTATAAAATACTGTCCAGGACACAGTGCAGGCACTGGAACACAAACATCAACATTACAAAAATGCCAAAGCATTACTGAAATAAGTTTGTCCTAGTCTAACTCTCATTCTCACAAGCAGCTGCTTCCATGGTTCACCTGTTGATTCTCCCTATCAAGAAACCATGAATCTCCTCATCACTATCCCATCCACAATCACACAACCCACTTTGATAGATCAGTCATGTCAAGCAGAAAATATTATATCCCACCTCACCATCACATATCTCAAGACTTGTGTTTCCAAAAGTGGATGTGCTGAGCTAAACAGCTCACAAGCAGGACAAAAGCATAGAGATCATGCTACCAGCTTATTTATAGTTATTTGGTGTAACTTAAGTTCCTCCTGGTTTACAGTGATAAAACTGAGAATGGAATAGAGAGCATAGAGAGACAAAACATTCCCTTTTTACTTCAATATTAATTTATCTTCACCATTATTTATGATAGAGTAAAAGTAGCAGAACTCCACAAGCTGATCATTAGCAGGATAAACTTGGGTTTGGTGCCCTAGAGGCCTCTTTGCCCCATCACAATGACATTGCAATAAAAGCAGCTCATATGAAACAATCCATGTAGATGGACTTTGCCTTAGAGCATCCAAGCATGGCCTAAGGTGCTGTGGCCTTTTGTTTCCCTGATCTCACCCTGGAAAAAACTAACATTGACTTTGTGTGCAAATAAACTGTTTGATTCTTATTACAATTTGATTTAACATAATTCACTATTCACTGGGAACCCTTAAAAAAATACTGAGAAACAAAACGTTAAGACTGAGCTCAGTGCTGACCCTGGAACGGGAAACTGGATGCTATGAAAACATGTATTTTTCCCACTTAAATATTAAAATATCACAAGGCTTTGAAAAATAAGACCACTATACTTGTTTCCAAGTCAACTGAAAGAGTAACCTGACCATGTCTATCACAGCAGGAAATATGAAGGGACAAAAGCTGAGGGAGATTTAGGTTACATATCAGGAATTCTTGTAATTATGAGTATAAGACAGTTTCCCCCTCTCACCAGTCAAGTATTTTTTACTTCTCTGGAATCATTTTTCACATACATTCCCAGTTACAACCTGCATGTTTTTCTAGAACCACAAAATGACCATGGGTATTTTGGTGACGTTAGCTCCATATTAGCTTCCCACACCTGTGCCAGTTAATTGGGGGTGTCCAGGAACACTGAAGCCAATTGACATCAACATACAGGTCCTGCAAGTCCAGCATAGGGCCATGAAGACAGACAGGAAGCTTGAACACATGAAATAGATCAGAAACTGCAGGAGGTGGGTTTATTCAGCCTGGAGAAGGTTCACGGAGAATCCTTTTGCTGTTCTGTTGCAGAGAGTTACAGCTGCCTACTGAGATGGTGCAGCACTGATGGAGCTTCTCTTGTTTCTCAGAAGAGCATAACAATAGCACAAAAGGCAGTGAACACAGGTTGCTACACTCTAAACGTTATTAGCAGTTGGGGACAAAATAAACCCCAACAAAACTCATCATGAGCATGGTCACATTTATTAAAAAGACCCAAAGAGGGGAGAATGAAATGTCCATCCCTGTAGAAATGCAGACTGTAGCTTGAAAGGGCCCTGAGAAGACTGCTCTTACCTGGCCTTGCTTTGCGCACTGTCGTTGGCATTAGGCCTCCAGAGACTGCTTCCAACTAGAGACATGCCGTGATTGTCTGTATGATCACCTGCCCTTCCAGCACTGCAGGAGCTGTTTCACTGTTAGACAGAGGAAATTTGAGAGGCCTAGCTATATTTACATAGACTACACCAAACTGACTGTGTGCCAAGGCACATCCTTTAAGCACTCCAATTATTTGGTATTCAGACCTATTGTTTATCCTCTCCCTCACTAGACATATGATGTATACCACTGAAATTTGACAATATGCTTTTTGGGAATATGCTCAAGTCAAAGTTTGACTTACTGGCATACATACAAATTCTCCAAAATAATCATTCTTATATCTAGGATTTTCTCTGCCTTGTTGCTCAGCTCTTGCTACTCAGCCCTGGCAAATATTAAAACCAATAAACTAAGTATTAAAATCAAAGATATTCAGAATCAATAGTGTTAGGACAAGGATTGTATTATGTTTGCACACACAAAGTAACACAGAAATCTCAGAAGAAAGAAAACCAAACCCAAAACACTAGATCTAACAAAACTGGGATAATGGAGAAGCTGTACCTGTAGAATATTGTGCACAGATCATGACTCTGCTAGTCAGACAAAGGTCTGTTCTGCATAATGGGTACATCCTATGCAGCTGACTAATAAGTAAGATGCACACAGCTGCTCAGCTAAGTTTCACAGTAACAGAAATGGAGACACAAAAATTGGTTGCATTCAGCATGGGATTGGCAAGAGTAAATGTGATCCAATTCACTGGGTCTTAGAACCTCCCTTCAAAGAGAGGAGGCTGGATGCACCAGTTCAACAAATGAATGGGCAAGAAGCAAAACCTGAGATAAATAAGGCGTCACTAGCTAAACCAGCACTTGAGCTATTTACTGGAGGATGTCATTAATGGCCAGAACAATACACCATCAAGGGTAACCTGAGCTGTGTATTCCCAAAATTAATCCTCTCAGTATGGTTTGCAGCCACAGTAAGAAAAAACACATGGGAAAAGAAAGTCCTTAGCACAATTAAGAAAATTTTCAAGTGTGTGTTTGTCCTCAACATATAGAAATATCTCATGCCATTCACTCCAAGCCATGCAGAAATTTGATTGCAGATCTAAGAATTAGAACAGGCATGAGACAAATGCAAAATTAGTACCTTTATGCAAATGGCAGATATACCAGTAACTGTACACTGAAGCAGAATCCGCTCCATTTATCTTTGTAGATGAACCCACACTGGCAGGTATAGTATTAAGTTTGTCAGCACCTGGCTCAAAAGTATTACACAACTGTTCCTCAAAACAATGGTGTGAGTTTAAGTATCACTTGAGCAGAATTTTCAAGACATCCCAGTGTATTTCTTCCTTCCAATACTTCTCTCTTTTCCATTATCCTACTTTCTTTGTCCCTTCATTTATGTTCAAGTGGTCCTGTATTCTCCACTCTTTTTTTTTTTTTTTTTTTTGCATAATTATTGCTATTGCTTCTTTTGGTATTTGTCTTCCTCTACCAGCTCTCATCTGTGCCATTTACTTTGCCCTTTGTTTTATTCTTGTCTTCTGGACTGCTCTGGCAATAAGAGATGACTGCATGGCAGGAAAATCTTTCATCTCAGTGTTCAGTCAGTAAATAAAAACTGACTCTCTGGAGTCTGGAGACTTTTTCTTTCCATCAAACAGAACAAAATAAAACACAACAGCTTCCCTCAGGTAAACCTCAGAGCTCTGTCTCCTGCCAGGATATTTCTCATAGATTCTACTGGATGGATCATTTACATGCTTTGCAATCATAACTTGCAGTTTAGCAGTACAGAAATTATTGTTGTGCTGTTCACACATCTTAGTATTTCATTTCTTACCATTTCATATTCTGCAAAATACATTTAATGATGTTTCCCTCCTTTACAACGTGCATGAATATGTATTCAGTAAAAAACACTGGAGTTTCATTTTTAACATGCTCCAGAAACTTTAAGTATTGCATATAATCAGACCAAAAATACTCTGGATTTATTTTAAGTCCTTCAAGAGGATTTCCTGTCACTTAATACAGGTAAAACTGCATTTTTGATGACTGCTGTTTGTCGTGTTTTTCTTCCAGTTGTATCCAAAATTTCTACCTACAGAAATCCAGTATTTCCTTCCATTTCTTGCTAAAGGGTTTAGGAGACAAAAGAGAGATTCCTTAAATGTCAACCTTTTTTTTTTTTCCCTCTCCTGAAGGATTGCCTATTAAGTAGATAAAATTTCAGGAAATGTGTGAAATAAAGGCACAAGTCAATGAGAGGGTTCTGGCCCTCTGGATTTGACATCTTACAGCTTCTGCCAAGGGTCACAATTGCAGACACTTTCCCTTCTTGATTAAGATTTTCTGCTTAGCATGTTTTATCATCTTATGCTCTTGGTCTGAAAGAAAAGTTACTTTTTTGGGTTTTTTTGTCTGCTTATAAAAGAAACGTACCACTACTTGATCAGAAAAAAAACCATTTTGTATTGGTTGAAAAATTAGGGTTGATCGGCATTTAATTTTGTGTTGCAAGTTTTCTCTCCTGCAAAATAGAACAACCTCTCTACAGAAAGCTGGTTGCTTAGGGAATCATCCAAGGAACTTACACTAGTCCCACCTGCAAGGCAAATGCCTGGCTTACCCACTGGCTGGCATCCCACTGATGTTTCTAGGCAGACAGCCAAAGAGAAAGGTCACCTGAGAGCAGCCGGCCCAGTGAAGGTGAGAAAAGCCACTTGTGCACCAAGGGAGCCAGGTGTCATGTTGGGCAAAGAACACAGCTGTTGCCCTGACTTTTGCAGTTCTGGATGTTATCGTTCTTTTGTAGCTGGTTCTCAGACATTCTTTGTAAACATAGCCATGTTATTGTAACAGTATCTTTTTATTTCCATTCCTTTCTCCTGGGCACAGAAGTTTGATGGACATTTCCTTTGACCAGTGTGATTGAGGGGAGGCTCTTTGTCTCCTCCAATCCACAGTGATTTATAAGACACATATATAATAAAGACGGGCAAGGCCCGACGCACTTGTTCCTTGACCTCAACAGGTGTCTGTCTCCTTTCGTGTCGTTACTGCGACACACAGCAGCCTCCAGGCAGATGAGGGAAACAACTGGTTAAATATTTGAAGTTTTCAAATAACTTAAATCTGAAACAAATTACAGACAGGAGTTCTGAAAGAAATTTTCAAGATCTCTAGAATTCTGATGGTTGCTAAAAGTATATATTAATATGCTTTAGTGCAGCATAAGACTTACTTTTCAGTGATATTTAAAGAGGAAAAGGGGATAATCTAGGTAACTACAGACCAGTTAATCTGATTTTACTCTTAAGCAGAGAAATAAGAAGTTGATATGGGATTCAATTAGTGAAAATTAGAGATAGAACTATAATTAACACCAATCAATACAGTTTTATAAGAACAGTTCATGAAACAAATGTAATTTTCCTATTTGACTTCATGTTTGTGCAGCTCATAATGTACTTAGATTTATTAAGGTTCTTGACTTCAGGTGTAAAATTAATTCTTCAAAATATCACTGGTGCACATATTAAATGGTTTAAAAGCAGGATGGCTGATGGACAAGAGAGATGTCAGTAAAGAAATCATCATTAAAGGAAGGTGTTTCTGAAAGGACCCTTCTGGATTTGTGTTATGTGTTATCTACAGATTAATGTATCTCTAAACTTGGAAAACAGTGATTTGGAGAGGGCTGATAGGGCGGGAGACCTGCAAGAAGGTCTTCATGAACACATAGAAGTCTATAAGGAAAAAGAGAAATCTATTTTCTTGGATGTATAAAGACAGAAGTAATCAGGATGAGAGAAAGCTGATGCTACCATGATAAGTTGTAAAATAAAACAGGTCAGTAGTTCTCCACTCTGCCTGTTGAAACATGCAACTGATGATTATATTGTTTACAGAAAAGGGACACAGAAAATCTGTGTAAACTAGGCAGGGATGCTGAGATGCTTTAGTCATATTTAAAGAGAATGATCTAGGTATCAGTGACTAAAGAGCTTTCTGATTCTGCAGGATGATTAAATCAGATATAGTCGAATTAATGATGGCACACAATTTTTTCACAGCAAGGCTGATTATCAGAAGCAGAGTTAGTTTCTTCAGCTTCAAGTATTTGCCATCAAATACTAGATGCCTTCCTCCAGGCTTTGTGCAGGCAAAGAGTGCCCTGCAGTTAAATTCCATGCACAGGCTGCAGTGTGGGGTTAAATTGGTGAAATACAGATTTTGGTACACAGGACTTAAAAATGAAGAAGGCAATGTTTTTCCTAGCCTTTCAAGTTCATGAAGATATTCAAAACATCTTTATCAACTGAACAGTTTTCAAGATCTCTGCAAAAATAGATCTTCTCACTTCAGTAGTTTGAGGCACATTTGCATGGTACAGGACAAGGCTGAAGGTACTTAAAAGTTGTTTTATCTTGGGAGAAATACAAAACCTTAGAGAAACTTCTAGGGTGATATAAGTTTTGTATTTCCCCTACAAGCAGAGGTGTTTGGATGTTTGGCTTTTTAAGTGTGGTGCAGAAACACTGCACAGAAACCACCAAGCAAGAGACTGACATTTGAACTATCAACCCTTACAATCATATTATAAAAACTCCTTGTTAAAATAAACCCCCTGGTAAAGACATAGGTCCTAATTTGTTAGAAAGATACTCCAGTTAACTTAGTTGTAGCTGTAGGACAAATCTTTCTCTTCACTAAACAACCTTTCAGCTGATTCTGACATATTAATGCTCTATGTTTAAGAATTCTCTGCAGTTCTCAGAATAATATCACCCAGGCTTTCACTAATAAAACAATCTTTTTCCTTTGCCCTTTCTAAGTTGAAGCTTATGCAAATTATATCCAAAGACATAGTCTTTGGATTGATTCCCCGATGATGGAAGGGTAATTTGCTTTCTCTGTGTCAGGTAATGCCACCCTCACACAGATGCTTGAGCGCTGGTTCAATTTTCTTGATTGTCAGTAATGATGACATCTGTTAGCCTGATTTTATCCCAGCACTGTGCAAGGATTTTGTTATTTTACAAAGCTTATGCATCTGATCTCTGCTGATGCTCTCACTGCTGGAAAATACAGCATCACTAGAATGGTGTTGAATACAGCAGCTAAATTTTAAAAAGAAGTCTTGCCTTTCATGGCAAATATGGTGTGGTGTGAGCTAATCAACAGATTGCCCAAAAGCCACACAGACAGAAGTGTGGCATGTCAGTGTCTTAGAACAGACAGGGAAGTGTGTGCCATCAATTCATCAGATGTCAGTCTACATAGGATCCCCTGATGGTTTATTACCCTACAGCCCCAATAAAAGTATTTTGAAAGTTTTGTTTGTTATGTGATTTCGTTCATACATGAAAAAAATTTGTCCTTGAATGCTCTTAGAGATGCCCGAACTTCCTCCAAAATCAGGCAATTAAAATACCCAAATGCTCAAAGCCACTATATCACTGGTCATCGATGGAATCTCTCCAATGGGAAGATTACAAGACCCATGATTTTCAGAAGAGAAACACTGCATATGCTCCTTTCCTTGGGATGTGCAAGGATTATCCTTACACAAAACAAACTGAATTCTGTCAGAACTCTGAAGTAACCAGGGTAAAGAGTTCACTTCTTCTTCATCACATCCTTTGTGCTCGGGTAATCTAGAAGCAATAATTTTCTCAAGTGGTCTCCCACAGCACAGATCTGCGTTCCCCAGATGTGGGCAAAACAGGTGGAAAAACCCCTTTCGTTACTCCTCCACACTTACTCTCTGCCATAGGAACTGAATAATTCCTGGTTTGAAGTTATCATTATTATTTTAATGAATGTCAAGGTTTCAAGCCAGACCAAAGCTCCCACGAAAAGCTGCTTCCCTTTCCCCTCCCTCTGCTCAGCTGGACAAGGGAAAGGAATTTCTTCCAAGGCAAGATAAGGATACTGAGAGAAAAAACCCTCTAATTAAGCAGGCTAAAACAGGCTCAAAACTTAAAAGTGAGAAGTGAATTTATTACAAGTTAAAGGAGTAAGCAAAACATTGTCTTAAACACTTTCTCCCCCCTGCCCCAAAATCCTTCCCTCCTTCCCTCAGAAAGTAAGGAGAACCGTGGGGGTTGGAGGGGGGGGGTGGTTTCTAGTCAGTTCATTCCTCAGATGTTTTTCTTCTTGGCAATTATTTGGAGAGGAGGCAGGTTCCCTTCTTCCCTTCTCGCAAGCACTGGGGCATTTTGCACAAGATTTTTTTTCCTTCTTGGCAAGCAGCCCGCCTGGTCAAACACTGCCCACATCTTCCTCCCAAGGCCGGACTGGTCCAAACTTAGGGTGGGGGTGAAACAAGGCCTTTTTTACCACAAATGACTCCCTCAAACCCCAGGAGCAAAGGCCTCAGTATCTGCGTCAGTCTCCCTCCAGACCAAAGTCCCTCCTGTAGGAGTCCACCCCTCCTGCTCTGGTGTGGTGGTGGATCTTGACTCCTTCGTGGACCCTCAGGGTGCAGGGAAACATGGCATTAGCCCAGTCCTTACCACAGGCTGCAAGGATGTCTCTTAACTTCAGTGTTTGAAGCACCTCCTCCTCCTCCACCTTCTTCTTCTGACTGATGGTGTTTGTATCTGCTGTTTTTCCTACATGCTGTACTCCTTCTTCCCTGTCTATCTACATCTACTGGCACATGCCTGCGTACTACTGTGACTCCTTCTTAAATATGTTGTCACAGAGGCATTACCTTCTTCTCATAGCCCAGCTATGGCTAACAGCATGTCCATCTTCAGAGCCATCAGGGGTAGGCCCTGGCTGAACAGCTGTGGAAGCTTCAGGCAGCTTTTTACAGAAGCCATCTTTCTGGCCCCTACCACGCCCAAAAAGAACCAGACCCTGTCAAACCACCACAATGAACATACCTTCTAGAGGCCCTGGTCACAGTTAAGGGCCTGTTGGAACGGAGACTTTATGAACACACAGCGAGGGTCTATCCCTTTGCACAAAGACTTCACAGTGCCAATGGATACAAGAGGAATAGAGCAGAAAATAAGTGAATGACTTGTCTAGGTAATTCAGCAGGTCAAAACAATTTACAGATCTCTCTTGTCCTCCAAACTCAGCATATTCATTAGGCAGAGCCCTTGTAAAGTATTGAAAGTTCAGTTTTGTGACTTATTGTAGAAACAACTGATTTAAATAAAAATGTGAAAAGCCTTCTGAGCACCAATGATCTTTCTCCCCTTTAATAAAGAAATAGCCTAGGTGGGCAGAATGGTTCCCAAAATATGTTGTTGACACCTTTCTGAGATAATCTGGGAATTTAAATATTTTCAATAGCTTCGAATAATACTGTTGGCGGTTGTTTAGCCTATGTGGCTCTGACAGCAAAGCAGTTGGTTCTAGCAGCTGTCAGAGCTTTCAGAAAGTAAGACATGATTTTTTGTCATTGTGTATTGTACACAGAACTCAGCTGTTTGCCACTGACTTTCTTTTCTCCATCTCCAATCTTTACTGGTAAGAAAAAAAAAAAAAGAAAAAAAAACCAGCAAAACGGGATTAATCCTCATATCTGGATTGAAGCACTCTTTTTATCAAACCTAGAAACAGTATTTTCATCAACTGATTTTGTGGCAACCTTTTCTGTGAAAGAATGAGCTTTTTAAAATTAAACTTGTTTACAGGCAATAAAGCAATTAGTAAGACAGAGACAGGGAACTGACAGCTGAGGTAAAGAAGCACTACTAGGTCAGGTTAGTCAGAGTCCAGTCCAACCTGTTCTTGAATGTTTCCAGGGATGGGGCATCTACCTTCCTTCTGGGCAATCTGTGCCAGTATTTCATCGCAGTCATTGTAAAAACTTTTTTCCTTATATCTAATCTAAATCTACTCTCTTGTAGTTTGAAATCATTACCTCTTCTTCTGTAGCTACAGGCCCAGCTAAATAGTCTGTGTCCATCCTTTTTATAAGATCCCTTAAAGTACTAAAAGACCACAGTGAAGGTGTCGCCAAAGCCTTCTCTTCTCTGGGCTGATCAACCCCAATTCTCCCAGGTCAATGACATTTTATTCTGTAGTATCTGATGTTCTGCCAATGCTACAGTATACGGAGTATATCACATATTCACTTTAGCACCTTAAGAAGAAAGAATCCTCAGAAAACTACAGAAATTCACTAAGGCAATCTTCACTGCATGCTGCATATACCGAGGAGTATGTATTAACAGTAAATTTCAAAAAAAACCACATGGATATGGACAGATATTTAATGACACCTCTCAAAATGCATTTATAAAATAGTTATAGAAAGTGAATCATTTTGCAAAACACAAAGTAGGAAAAAAAAGAAAAAGTTTTCCGCTGATCTAGCTGTTGTGAGGGTTGAAACCGTAAAATAGCCATATTTAGGGAAATTTAACTTTGTTTTCCAACACATTTCTGTGATTTATGAATATGAGATCTCATATACTACACTTACTACGAATGTGATCTTGTGTAGAGAACATGAGAAAGACTTCTCATTATTTGTGAGAGATGTCAAAGGATATCTCCAGCTAAATGTGGAGACTTTTGGAGGTACTAAATAATGGTTGGTAATGAATAGTGAGGAATCATATCATAGAATCAGAGAATGGTTTGTGTTCTAAGGGAACTTAAGGATTATCTAGTTCAATCCCCCTTTCCTGGGCAGGGACACCTTCTACTAGACCAAGTTGCTCAGAGCCCCATCCAGCTGGACCTTGAACACCTCTGTGGAAGGGGAGTCCACATGGTGTCTGGGCAACCTGTTCTAGTGCCTCCCCACCCTTATAGAAAAGAATTTCTACCTAATATCTCCTCTAAATGTACTCTCCTTCAGCTTCAATGGCCTCAAGTTGCAGAGGGGGAGATTTAGGCTAGGTATTAAGAAAAATTTCTTCACTGAAAGGACAGGCAGGCAGTGGACTTGTCTACCCATAGAAGTAGTGGAGTCCAATCCCTGAAAGTATTCAAAACATGTGTGGATGTGACAGCTGGGGTATGGTTTAGCAATGAACACAGTAGTGCTGGGTTGAGTTGAACTCCATGAACTTAGAGGTCTTTCCCAACCTTAATGATTCTATTATTGTATTCTATTCTATGATGCAACAGGAGAGCCTATAGGTTTGCTTTCATTCCCGATGAGAAATGAAACATTTGGCTCTTGGGAAGTGAGGCAGAAGTTGATATCAAAGCTTTAATGTCCTGTGCAAGGACCTTCTTCACAGAAATCCAGAGGCCACAAAGGAGAAAGGAAACAGTGGAAGCTAAAAATGAAAAGTCAGTGATTATCCTAAAATGTGATGTACTTTTACTTTCATAGCTAGAGAATTTCCAGGCATAGAAGGGCAGCAGACCTTGTGCTACTGGGCACATATACATAACAATGACAGGAAGTGCTCGCACACCAAAAGCTTCAATTAAAGAAGTAGTCAGACAAACTTTACTTCACTTTTCTTCAAATTTTATTATCTTTCCTTTCACCCTCAAGGACAGCAATTTGTGAACTCAGCTTTAGAGTGTGTAAAAGAGTTCAGAAGCTTTTGCTTTACAGGGTGGCCCCAAGGCTTAATGTATTAATGTCTGTCTCAGAGTAAGTTCCCTTCTCATCCACACGGAAATGGGTAAATTCACCTTTCCTTCAAAGTGAAATAGGCACAACCTGTCATTAACATGGCATTTAATCACACACAGCAGGTGTCATTCCTTCATACAAGGAAATGTCATACTGTGGAAATGTGCTCATTAATATTAATTATAAATACTTGTATTCATGAAAATTAATGGTAATTATTTATCTTCCTTTAAAATTATGTAACAGAGAGTAGCAATGAAGATAGGTGACCATATATATGATAAATGTAAATAGAGAGATATTTGGATACAGAGAGAGAGAGAGAGAGAGAGAGAGAGAGAGAAAGATAGATATGATGGAGCATCAGATCTTGCTCATCATCTGGGTTTCAGATAGCCCCACAAACCTTTCACTGGCTTTTTTTGCTTTCCTCTTCCAGATTGACTTCTTTACAGTAAGTCAAGGAGAGAACATTATGTCATCTCCATTTTCACTTTCAAACTCAAGACATCATGTGGCATTATGAGCTCAAACTTGAGAAATATTGGCCCAGAGTTAATCTGAACCCAAATTTTCTATAACTATTACAAAAGAAATACAGATCTTTTCAGATTCACTGGATTTTTTTTTAACCATAGATCCCACTAATGAAAGAATAAACAACCAGCAACTGTATTTACAAGCCCATTAAAGGAACCATCTAAGGAAACTGCAGTTAAAGTCTGTTTATCATTGTTCCTATATACTGCTTCCAGAAGCTTAACTTAAATGAGCTATAAAAAGGAAAACAAGCTATTTCCAAACAATTCTCATAATTTAAATAATAATTAACAAATAAATCTAGCAACTATAAAAGAAAATAGCAAGTAAGGTGTCTCCAGTCAGGAGAGGCTGTCTGCCCAACTCTGTACCAGGAACCCCAAGTACAAACTTGTCACAGACAAAAACCAACATGTTGGTTTCTGTGGAGTTGTGTGGAGAATGCAACATATCAAAAATCCCACAGGTCATATTTCAGATATTCTCTTCTCCTCAGCTATTCCTATTGCCTACCTTAGGTCTAGTAAATATTCTGTTTTGAGATTGTCACATTTCTCATCAGCTGTCAAATGACTTCACCTGTTTGTGAGTCTGGACCCTGATATATTTTGACCCAAGTGTAAATTTTACTGTGTGCTCACTTACCTCTTTCAGTATCTAAATATTTGCAAAACTGTGACTTTGACTGCTGCTCCAATTTCACCACTGCTGACCAACCTGGGAAATTGACAAATATTCCAAACATACTCCAGGAAAGATCAAATTTTTTTTACCTCCCCTGATACAGCAGTAACAAAAGCACTGCTGAAGCATTAACAAGTACATCTCTGGCTTATGTTAAGGAAAATGTAACCGGCTTGGAACAAACATAAAATAAATGATCATGTTAACATTAAAGCAGATTAAGTAAGTCACAGTACATTAAATTACTTTCTCTGATGTTGTATACTCCTCAGGTGCTGCTGGGCTAAAAACTATATGAGACAATTCAGTTTTCTAGGGAAAAATCAGTAATGCCGAAAGTTGGAATTTGCAGCCCTATGGGAACTGATATTCTGTAGCATTCAAAACACTGATCTTGTACCTGAATAAAAGGGATATTCAGTGAGGTGTCCCTCTCTTTCACTAACAAGTCTTTATATTTAAAATGTATCTAGCTTGAGAACAAATCTATAAATTGCTGCTTATGCCCAATATTATGCTACCTGGGAACACTACAATGCAAAGTTCAACAAAAATGAGCTTTCAAGGCAAGATATTTATGTTTGGTCATCAGATGTACACGTTGCAAAAAAAACCATTTGTCACCACCCAGATAACAGTGCTCCTTTTGAGTTGTTTCACCCCACTGCTGGTAACCACATTGTCAGTTTGATTGTCAGCTGATGGTTCTCTAAAGTTCAGAAACAGATTATCATCTGTAACTATTATTTTAGCTCTTCATTCCCAGTAGAAAAAAGTCATAGCTAAGTGTCTAACTCCTCTAGGAATACCGACATGCCTTCAGAGACCTCAATTTTAATTTTTCAGAGTTAAAAAAAAAAAGTGGCAAGCCACATATTTAGTCCAATTATTAAAATTTTGAGGGCATCCACTCTGAAAGAACTGAGATGCTTTCAGACAGTAGTAATCTTGTTGTGTAAACGTGTGGAATATCACTTCTGAGGACCAGAAAAAATGTTCCCAGTTTTAAATAGTGACACAATGATCTCTAAGCAATCTTCAACTGAGGATCATTAGGAATTATATAAAGCTCAGATTGCTTGGCTCATACTCTTTGGATTTCCAAGCACTTAGTCCAGAATGCATTGCATGTTAAATGTTATATGCAAATGTTATGATATAATTATAATTTTAAAAATTTATTTTATCTTATAAGATGGGGGAGGCCAAGAATGTTGCTCTGCTTTATTTCTAATGGTCTCTACATAAGTATGCAGAATTCAAGGGGTTGTTTAAACAAAGAAACTATATATCAGGGTTTGAATAAAATTGTGTTCATTTTTTCGCCTCCCAAATTCTTAGAAAAATGGAATTTTTTTTTAGCATCTTCAGTTGTTTTCAACTCTAGTTTGTCCAGTGCTATGCTTTCTAGCAGACCATGGCTTCACAAGAAAAGAACCAATGATAAAACCCATACTACCTGTCCAAAACGCAGAGGTTACATTTATACTGATAAATTACATTTATGCTACATTTAGACTGACAAACTGCTCCAGAAAGTATCCTAAGGGATTGGAATTCAACCAGCTCTACAAGGTAAACTGCTATAGCAATCCCTGGCCATAATTTTGGCCCCAGCCTAATTAGTGCCCACCTGAGCAATTTCTGGGAAGTGTTCAGAAGTTGGCATGCACCAGGGGTCACTCTCAATAGGCAGTTTGGATGCAAGCATCCTATAATTGAGGCTGAAAGGCTTTAACATGATGTTCATGCCAGTAGTCCTTATCACTAGAAAACAACCCTTAGCATATTTATTGTACTAGTAGAGAGGTAGCCAGGTAGTCCAGGTATTCGAGATAAACATAATTTATCTTATTATCTTACATTTTGGATATAAAAAATATTCACATCCGATGACCACAAGAGAGTTGTTTACATAGGCAGTGCCCTGAGGCTCCACTTTAATTAATTAAGAGTATCCTTATTGGATTCCTTTTCACTGTCAAAGAATCTCTGTCAAAGAATCTCTGTTTAAGAAGAAAAAAGCCTGTGTGGATACATAGTTAAGCAGGAGATATACTAACTGTGTGTAGGTGTGAGTTATTTAGAGGGTGCTGTTCCTGAGATTAAACATCGCAAGACTGCTCCAGTTTTGCCTGGAGTATGTTGGCTTCATAGGACTTCTCTGTCTGCTCAGTTTCAATGAACACATTTCAGTGTAATAAATCTTAGGGTATTCGGATTTTTCTTTAAAGTCCCAAACTTTAGGAGTCTCTGATCACATGAAAATCTTCAATTTCAGTGTTGAAAATGGATTTTTCTAGGTCTTGTGATTTTGGAGAGTGGGGTGAATAATGAAAGTGCAAACATTGCAGTCTTCAAAGCTGTTAAGGTATAGTAGGGATCTGTATGTTACCAAATCATGATTCTTACTCAGACACAAGGCTGATGGTGGGAGAGGAAGTGTGGTGTTATTTATGCAAATTTAGGCAGCATAGCAGTGCCTCCTAGTACCAAGTGTACGATGTGGCTGAGTTTGTGTGGTGGTATTAATTTATGTGTTGGTATCACTTTATATGCTGCCATTGTAGCACATTTCAGTAGAACTGCTAACCTCCCTGGAAAATGGCTACCTCTGACCTCTGACATTTTTTTTCTGATTAAAAGCTGCTTTTGATTTTTTTATAACTACATCAGAAGAAACTCAAAAACATTTTTGAGACAGACTTATTTTTACAGCAAATCTCCAAAGAAGGCTTTCTCTTTGTTTCATGCCACACTAGCCATTCTTTAATCCCCTAGGTCAGTATGCGAACAAAATTGTTGATAAACAGCTGGCAAAACAAATAGACAAAACTGTTACTGTGTAACGGCTTTATCTGCTTTAGCGCCATTTGTTAAACAAGTCCCTTTGCATATTCAGATACATTATACTGAAATGCTTCTTCCCTTTGCTGCCACATGATTATGTGACTGACTGACCATGTAATAAGTATAAAAGTTCAGTAATTATACACTTGATTAGTGAATATTCTTTTCTGAGCTGCACCACAAAGTCATTTAATTTATATTATGGGTCATTACCTCATTCTTAGGTCCTAATTCACCATGTGTATGTATAGGTACTTATATGGGTCACCTGGGATCATCACCTAAAAAAACAGCAGCAGCCTACTCCCTGGCATACACTAGTTGCCTACATCATGAGACATTTTTAAGTATATAGTTTATTTTCTTATATTTGATTACTGGTAGATGGGACTGCACTCTGCTGGCTGCTCTGCCCTCCCTGCCAGCTACTTGCACTGTGACCCTGAAGTCTCTCTCATGTCCACATGACTACATTGATGCAGTCTGTGAAGACCCCAGAGGCACAGCAGCTATTCAAATAAATAGACTTGTCCAAGCCTTGAAAACTTCCCCATCTTTGACCAGGAGTCATCAGCTATCTCTGTGCTAATTGATTCCTCCTTCATTTGTCTTTAAGCCTGGGTCTCAATCTCTTCCCAAGTCCACATCTTACCATCCCACTTGCACAAGGCAGAATGGGGGGAAGATATTGAGAATACTAAGTGTAAATGTTTACCTCTGACTAGAAAATTATTGTTTGCACCCTTCACATGTGATTATGTCCATCCACCATTTTACAATATTGTCCCTGAAACCTGGTTTTCTTTAAGGTACAGGGATGGTCTGTCAGAGGTTGGGGAATGTCTTGGAATTTTTCTCCATCACTGTTACTAAGTAACAAATAGCCAGATGATTAGGGCCATCAACTCCTTTGTGAGAGACAAAAGGTGTGCTTGGGCGGGGACAGGTAAGGGAAGAGCCGGGTGTTGGAACAGGCACTCACTCTCTGGTCGGAGGCTGAGAGGAGAGGCGGCTCTTTGCTTTTTGGCTGCGACCGGAGGAAATCCAGCTGTGCCCTGTTTTTCTTTTCCTGGCTGGGTGAGCTTTGATTTAACCTTTTTCCACTGGGCAGTGCACATTTCCCCGGGCTCCGTTCTTCTCGCAGCAGTTGCCGGGAGAGTCTGGAGAGTCCTCTCTCAGCAGACCTGTCTTTCAAAACCAAGACATGGTCTTTCATCAGTACAATTTGCTTTGTATTTCCTATATTATTTGCATCTTGCAAATTCAGTATCTCACTACCTACCATATGAATAAAGGAGATTAATATTTTCTTTTAATAAAATACTATCTGATTAATCTTTTTTTATTTTTAGATTTCTGGAATTTGTGCAAGAATGTATGTATTTGCTCTTGGTCTGGTTAGTTAAGTGCTGTACTTAAATGGCCTTTATTTCTTGAAAATGGTCATCCTTGTTTCTTCTTTGTTTTGCACTGGCATTTTTCTTGTCTTCAGTAACCAAAAATCTTCTAGATTGAATGTTCTCTGTCCCTGAAGAAATCACCCATGTCACCATTTTCCTCATCTCCTCCAGCTGGTTCCCCACAGGCTTAAAATAGAATATTCTGGCTTTGGGCACAACAGAATGCTCTCATTGCATGCTCAAATATTGTAAGGGAAGCATTAAAACTGTCCTGTGGTTTTAAAAGTTGGTTCCAATGTCATATGCATGGTGAGAGACAGTTTAATTTGGAAAACTTAAGTGTTTTACACCTTTTATCATGCAGTGCATCAGATCACACAAAAATTCCATTAATTAAATTTGATCCTCTTTGGCATAGCATAATTATACTGCAGGACTTCTTCATTATTACACAGTAGTATATGTGGCATATGCAAAAGAAAATCAGTTACTTTAGAAGACAATTATTTTGATTTTGATGCAGCCAAGGTTTGCCTCTCTCTGGCAAAATGGTGTTTGTCCTTACCTGGCACAGAGAAGAGCAATTTCTCAGTAACTTTGGCCGAGTTATAACAATTTACATTGAGTAAAATACTGCTGATGCCTTCTGGGGAATAAGAGACCAATGCAGAATTCTATTTGACCTTTCCAAGGAGGGCATTATTAAAGATTTATTCCTTCCAGAATTCTAATTGGCTTCTATTGGTGACCTTTCTGGATAATGGTGATGTTTTGCTCAGACTTTACAATACTCTCAGGTTGGGAATTCCTTCACTGCTCTGACACAGCAACTGAATTCTAATTTGCATCCGAACTCCATCACTTCCTTTCTCAATAATTTCATGTTGCAGTCTTGAGCAAGAGGATGTTTGCAGTGATTTTTTTTCCCTAGATGCTTTATCTCTTATTCTTAAATCCTGAAAAAAAATAACCAAACTAAAGAGCAGACCAAATTTAGGGAAGTGTCTAAAAACACAGACAAAGCCTACCAAGATGGAAAAAGCCTATGAGCAGAGAATGCACTGATAGTGTCCAGCTGCTTCATTGCTTTTGGCTACACCTGTTTTTACCTTGCTCTGTGTGCCCAGGAACCAGACATGGCCTCTGTCTTGCATCTGCAGTGTCTGTGGAGTGCAAGTCCCAAAGTGAATTAAGTTCTTTCCCACACCAGGATTTCTCCAGCTGGCAACTATTAGCTTTGCTCTACATTGAAGTTAGGGAACTCTGGGGATTATCTGTAGTCTGGTTGACATGAGTAGAAACTTTGGAGTTGATCAGCTTTATTTTTCAGATACACCCACTTGTGAGTCTTTTCACTATTCATTATGAGGGAGGAGATGGACTTCTCTAAGTTGTGTCCAAGAAATTGACAAGGCAATGGACTCGAATTACAGAAAATTCTGTTTCAACACAAGAAAAATAAATTTTACTCTGCAGGTTGCCAAACTCTGGAATAGGTTGTCCAAAGAAGTTATGGAGTGTTCATGTGGGGAGGCTAGGCACAGCTTCAAGAAACCTGATCTGTCTGATCCTACTTTGAGGGCTTCAAGGCCTTGGACCTCACTAGACATAGCCCTGAGAAATATGCTGTAGATGACACTGCTTTGAGGTCTTCAAGATCACAGACTTCATTTGGTCACTTGCAGCCTTCATGGTTCCTTATTTTACTGCTATAAACAAAGTCAAAAATTTTGCTGCATTTTCTTTTTCCTGAAAAATAATTTGATTTCTTTCTCCAGCTGAAATGCGAACAATTGTCTGGACATTACAAACTACGGAATTTTTATTTAAAGCATTATATTTATCTCTTTTTTTGTACCTGACTGATTTATAGTCCACTCGGAAAAATATTTTTATTGAAATTATATGAAGGTGAGTTTGTTTCGTACCATTCTACCATGACCAGAATTACATGTTTAGCCAGAACAAAACCTCTAAACAGAATTTAAAATTCTGTTGCTTTGTATATTACCTCTCATTTTTACCATTCATTTCAGTTGTGAAATATGTGGCCTTCTGCCAGCATTATTGTGGCAGCATCCCATATGAATGTTAAGCAGGCAACAATGATGCACTATAATTACAGTGCTTGAAATGATTGGAAATAAATTGGCTCTCCAATTATAGATGCATGAAAGAGGCTCCAGTATATCACAGTCAGTCCATTAATTTCTGAAATAGCTCAGGTGATCTTACTATTTTAGTGACATTTGTTATTCGTCATGGCAATGAATCACGGCAAACAGTGGTGGGGGCCTGGAAATTAACAAGTTGAAGGACATTTGGAAACAAAAGAACTTAAAACCGTTCCATGTTACTTTGTGCCCCAAAGAGAAAATAACCTCCAGGTGCAATATCAAAACCTATTTGCTGCATTTTGAGAAAGAAAATGTTAATGTAGTTTTTAGTCCCACCTGATGCCTTCAGTCAATTTACACAGTATTCCAACTGAGCACAGAAATAATTTTATGGAAATCTGCACAGTAAGCACATCCACATTTCTACAATGTACTATAAACATTTTAATGGCAGACTCAGGACTGCAAATGTAAATACTACGTTACATTTGCTTATCTCAGCAGGCTATTGCTCTTAAGATAATTCATTATTAACTTGGCATTGGTAAACCAATTCCTGGTGATTTGAGAATTGGGACTGTGGCCAACACCTATGGTGAATGCCATCTGTACAGAAACTTAACTTCTTTAATATTTTCTGTGCATGGATTCATCTCAGTTGCCTGTTTAGTTCATCCTGAGCTTTAAAATGTTTTGTTTTTCCCTAACCGTGTGCTGTGTTACTGTCAACTCATCATTAGCCCAGTTTCCCTGAGGCTGCATCAGAATAAGGAAAATGAGGAAGAAATAACACCACTGAAGAGGGGAGGAGAAAGACTCATATCCAATGAGATATCTGTCAATGATGCTATGGCTGGTTTCTACCACCTCTTTGTGTAGTCATGATGGGGAGGTGGGAAGAGATGTATGAGCTCCAGATTTCCAGGGTCCTTCACCTACTCTACAATTCAGTCTCTAATTAATCAGTCTGAAAAATGAAATACTTTCAGTCTCTTCCATTGTGCACTGGGTAATGGAAAGGGCTGGGTGCAGGATAGCAACAATCCCATTTCAGTAGGATGATGCGTCTGGGCACTGGAGATAAGGACCAGCATCTAAGCACCCCAAACAGTCTTACAGATCTAAACTAAATAAGAATTTTAAATTGGAAAAAATATTTATAAAAAATGTAAAATGAACTTCAAAGAATGACTAAAATACTAAAGCTAGTCAATACTGCCAAGTCATCAGGGCCTGAATTCCAATGTAAGTGTTAGTAATTCCCCACTGCTCTTTCAAGGATTTGTAATTATGTCACTCCAGATTAATAAGCAAGCAATATTAACAGCTGTTCTATGTAGTTTCTGAAAATAATTGAAAGTATAAAATGCAATCTGTCACATTCACTATCAGGTATTTCAGATGAGATTCTTGATGGGGAAAAAATCTGAGCACTAAACTTTCTTATGCACATAGATCTTTTTCCATCTTTGTGAAAATCTTTAGCATTTGGAATTCAATCAGCTCTTGAAGATACTATTATTATTCTCTGTTGCCTTGTTCCATTATCCATGCCACCAACTATTGTGGCTGCTCAAGGAAGCTCTTTCAGTGACAGAACCCCTGAAAATTTCAGCTTCTTTTAGGAAATACTGGCACTCAAGACAAGGATATCCAATTCAGTCAGCTGTAGCTCATAGAAACTGAAGATGGCAAAGGGGAATGTGAAAGAGAAGGGGAAAAAGGCAAGGGCAAGGGCAAGGGCAAGGGCAAGGGCAAGGGCAAGGGCAAGGGAAAGGGAAAGGGAAAGGGAAAGGGAAAGGGAAAGGGAAAGGGAAAGGGAAAGGGAAAGGGAAAGGGAAAGGG
>VZRZ01006900.1:1817-18651 GCA_013398175.1 Climacteris rufus | reverse complement strand
GGGCAAGGGCGAGGGAAAGGGAAAGGGAAAGGGAAAGGGAAAGGGAAAGGGAAAGGGAAAGGGAAAAGTTGAGACTGTCACCTCTATACCACTCCATTTCATCCTCAGGTTTGAGGAAAGAAGGTACCTAGATCATTCTATTAGTCATCAGAATCCGTTTTTCTTCCCGTTTGCCTAACTCATCTTTACATCTCTAATAATTTTTGGCTGCGACAATGTCTGTTGCAATAAGTTGCAGCATTTAATAAGGCACTGTATAATAATGCACTTCCTTATGTTTCCTTAAACCTGATAACTTATTTTACCCAATGCCTGCTCACTTTTTATTTTGAAAGAGGATATAAAAAATTTTACCAATAAATTTGTCATTTTAAAATTTTGCTTATTGTAAATATGTATGATTTATTTCTTAACATATATCATGTCTTAAATTCACATTTGTTATTAATTTCATTTAGAAGTAACTCCAGTACTTGCAGATAAAGCTAGGTAAAATAACACTTTTATTTTTCACAAGTGCTCAAACACTTTGAAATATAGATATAATAATTTTGTAACACTTCTTAT
This sequence comes from Climacteris rufus, assembly GCA_013398175.1. NCBI lineage: Eukaryota > Metazoa > Chordata > Aves > Passeriformes > Climacteridae > Climacteris > Climacteris rufus. Next base: position 18,084 of record VZRZ01006900.1, on the reverse strand, counting down.
TTCTTTTCCAAATTGAAAAATAACAAAAAAAAAATCATATTTCCATCAATTTTTCCACTTTAATAAACAAAGAAAATTTTAAATGGACTCTGATTTTAGTATATCTTCTGGTACAAATGTTAAGGTGTAAGAGAAGTGTCTTCACTTGAAATGTCTCATTTAACACTTCAGCACTGAACCAAATTTCTCTGTCATCTTGATCTCTCTGTGAGTTATGTCACAAAACCAGCAGAAACCCCTCAGTCCTGTATCCAGACATTGGTTGAGGTCCTCGATCTCTCTTCAGATTCATTTTTTCCTCCCCAAATTTTTAAGCCAGAAGAATGAAGTCCAAGCTTTTCTCCATTATTCCCTAGTTTTAAAATGATTGCAATTTTTTCTGATCTAAGAAATGTTTATTTCATGTTTATAAATACAGAATGCAAACCTGAAGTGCAGATGAGGCACAAAATTGATGTCACCATGCTCTACGTGTACTTTTTTAGAGAACTATTGTAGTATATTTTACAAAAAAAAAATTCACCTTGGACTTGTGAATACTCATCTTCTGCACCACTGAAATAGAGCAATCACAATAAACTGCGATAGGATGGAAAGTGTGGTTTGTAAACTTTCTGTGGGAATTTGAAGGGGAAAAAAAGGAAAAATAGAACTCAGCTTAATAAAGAATTTAATAACAGAAATCTAAGTAATATCTATGATGTTTTCTAGAAAAAAAATCCAAAACATTTCAACAAATCTGCATGTTGTCCTCGACGAAATTCGAAATGTGACCAGTAAATGGAACCATATTGATCAGATTATATTGGATGTTTACCTCAAACATAACAAATTTATACAGTCGTTTCATGAGAAGAAACCTCCAATTCAGCTACAAATTGTCATCTGGAAGATGTCAAAAGACAAGATTTCATCATCATTTATGGAGTTCTGCTAAAATCAGGAAAAAGGCTAATTTCTTTCCTATATTTTCATCACATTTTAAAAGAAACTATAAACCCATTGCTTATGACACCAGCAGAAGGCATAGAGTGTTAAATCACACTGAAAAAAGGATGTGTAAATGAAGACTACTTCAGAGCTTTTGGTTAGGGATGTTTCAATGCAGATGCATACAAATATCATAGCAGAGTCATAAAATGTCCTGAGTTGGAAGGAACCCACAAGGATCATAGAGTCCAACTCCTCCAAAGATATACATCAAGACATAAGAAAGGCTATTTTGACAGGAATGAGAGACTTTAAACTGAAAAGTTCTGCTTGTGAAAGACAGGGCTCATCGTGAACCAAGTGAGAAATTAAGGCATCAGTATGTTTGAAACTCTGCTTTACAGCTTAGAGCTTATCAAAATCTCTTCTTAGTAGTTCAGGAAGCTGGGAGCTGTGTAGTTCATCTCTCGCAGAAGTCAATATCCACTGAAATCCAGAAGTCCACTGTCAAGTTTGTTGAGAATCGGATCAAATCCAGAAGAGCTATTTACATTTTTTGAAGTGCTGTACAAAGATTAACTAATTGAACCTCTATCATTAGAAACTTCTTTGATAGTGGGAAAAATGAAAACATCATCTTTTTAATAGTCGTTGCTTGCCCCAACCTTTCACACTAAACCTAAAATCCCATGACTAAAATGAAAAAGCTTTTTATTTTTATCATTTCATTCCCTGTTCCATTGACTTGGATCAATGTGTTTTGAGGAGGTCACTGTCAAATTGCCAACTTTTCAGATGTACAATTTAAGCCTAATTAAAGGTTTGATAGAGCTCTCTCAGTAAAATTAACTCATTCAAATAGGAGATAATTTAAGATCATTCACTAAGGACCTTTTCTACTTCCATACAGAACATAAAATTTTTATTTCATCTTACAATATAAATTAAACTTGATGAAAGAGGCATGGGGTTTGTTCCAAACTTACGGATTTATATAAAATGGACCAGTTAATAATATTCTTTCCCTTTGGTGGTACTATGAATTATGTTACTAGCAAACTTGCAGAACTTTCATATACTATAGCTTTCTTAAAATACCTTTCAATCTCCTTGCTATCTGTTGATTTTGGCATTCTGTGAGTTTCCTTATCCAGAACTACTTGAAAAACTTATTTGGTTCTTATTAAAAGTGGTGTCTCAGAGAAAAGAACATTTGTCATATGATAGTTAGACAAGGTTTTTTTCTGCCTGGAAGGTCTTAAGACTTACACCAGGACAACATTTAAATCTGAAGGTTGCTAATCTCTGTTACCCTCCGTGTTTGCTTACCTCCCTGCAAAACCAGTTTGCAGGTTGTTGTTTATTCAGCTTTCATCACCAAACTGTCTGACCCAGCACACTTCTTGTTTGCCAGACTGCTTATTTGGACTTCTAAGTGTTATATGCTGATTTTGAGAGTCTCCTCCCAGTGTTGTATTAACTGTGGGCTCCTATTCCCAAATGCAAATGACATATGTTATCATAGCACATTACAAGCCAGAATTTGAACCCTGTAGTGCCCAGATACCAATTACGTGGCCAGGAAATGCCAATCACTGAAATCAGAATCTCTCTGATATCTGGGAAACATCTTGAGATGGGCTGAAGGATGTGGTCAGGCTGGATGGAGTTCTGCGCAGCACAATCTGGTAGATGTCCCTGCCCATGGCAGAGGAATCGGACTAGATGGACCTTTTAAGGACCCTTTCAGCCCAAACCATTCTATGATTCTAAATGAGCAGGTTTGGTTTGGAAGTAGAACTGGAACCCTTTAAAAGGATTTGATTCCTTAGTGTTGACTACTCTGTAGAAAGTAACCTGCTGCCCTTCAGCTGGTAGTAGTCAAGCCCATAGTACTTAAACCACTAATGGACATAAGCAGGGAGCAAACAGCAAAAGGAGTACAATTTATGCATGTCTTGCATGTACATGACTTTTTATGTAAGTCACGTGATTTGTCCCAAACATGTCCTCGTAGCCAATTCAGTGACAGAACAGTGACTCAGATGCAGCCTTGGTCTGGTCAACCTGTATATTCTTACATTATGTCTACAACTTAAATATTGTACCTGCCCGGAAGAACACTCTAAACATGCCTCAGTGCAGAGTCAGACAAAACAGAAGACACCCTTATTCCTATTTTTGTTTCTACTTATTGACACATGAAATTGTTATATGTAAAAGCTGGGGTATGTGTGAAATATATATTAATATACATATAGTAATAGCATGTTATATGTACAGAGGCAAAATACATAAGTGAACATTCATACAGTTTTAAATATGCTTTACATAAATTTACCATATCTAGAAGCCTGTTCCTAAATATCTACTCTTCTGCTTGAATTACTTGTTGTACACCATTTAGTGTACAGGCGCCAGAGCCTTCTTCAGAGTCAAATAAATGTATATAAACACTGAAGTATACAAGAACTTAGCAGGGTTCTCCTCTGTGGAGTAAAGTGGAGGGGAATCTCCATTTCAGACCTCATTTATAGCTCTCTGCTTTGATTTCAGAATGCCTACTCTGAGCCCTGTCTCACAAAAGCAGCTCATGCTGCAGTGTTAACAGTTCTTGTCCCTGTGTGATGTGCAGCTCTAAAGCTTGTGTGCCACTGCTCCCATGAAGAGCCGTACCAAGATGTTCTCTCCCACTTCCTGGGAAAGGAAAGGCTTGGTCCACCACTTTTATAATTATAAAATATGCAGGAAGCAACATTTGTCAAACAAAATATCCCATATTCTCTGACTCAGGAGAGTCAGAGAATGTTTTTTTTTTCATTCAGAAAAAGTCTGGACTCCATGACTGAATTCTGTCTGGCTAGTCTCAAATAAGGCAAATTTTGCTTTCTAAGTTTGTACATGCACATGTTTATTTGTTTACAGCACATTAAATGAGAAGGAGAAAGTAATTCTAAGAGGTATGTTACACAAGTGCTTTTCTACAGTTTGTACAAGGTCTTTTACTTTTCGATTAAACTAAATTCCTGTTTTCCCTCTTTTCTGCCCTGTCAGAAGTGAGGGCCTGATTCAGAGTATGGTCAAGCCAAGAAAGACCTGTCCATGGATTTCCAAGTCTGTTTCTTACCTGAAAATTACCATCGGTCTCTGAGAGGCTGGACCAGCTTTTGTGGACATCATCTTCCCTCTACGTAAATCTCTTCATTTTGTAGACAATACAAGGACAGCAAGGACATATTATGCCGAAGTACTTAATAAAACCAGAGAATTGCAATTTTGCAAATACTAACATCTTACAGTTGTTTAATACTGTTCCCATCTTTCAAGTACTCATCTGAATCAAAGCTGAACACTAAATATTTTGAGGCTTCAAGAATAACACCAGTTTATCACGGCTGGAATGCTGGAGACGCAGAAAAAAAGAGCCAGAGCCAGCTGTGTTCACGTTCAGAGGAAAGGAAGGAAGGGGGCAAGACCCACCTTCTTTATTCTTAAATACACTTTTAGAAATCACTGTTCATTGGAGGAATTCAATCTTTCCTCCTTCAATTACAGTGGTCAAGGGAAATGTCCATCAAGGATCTGTGTCCATGGGAAAGGAATGCAATAACAAGATAATTCTACAATAACATAGCTACATTTATAGAACAAAGACCTTGAAAACTAGCTAGTATAGAACTAGCTATTTTTAACAGTAAAAAGTAAGGCAACACCAGTTTCTAAATGTCTGAAGGATGACAGAATTTTAGACAAAATGTATTTATTCACTGTTTCCAAATATTATTTTATTTATTCATTGTTTCCGAATACAGTGCTCTCATTAGCACTGTATTTTAATGAAGATAGGGAGGAACAAGACAAGCACATTCTGGTTCATGGGAAATGAGTGGTAGATGATTTGTAGTCCCCTATTCCGGAAGCTACTCAATGTTTCTTTTGACACAGTGTGGTGGTTTGACAGGGTCTGGGTTTTTGAGGGTGGTAGGGGCCAGAAAGATGGCTCCTGTAAAAAGCTGCCAGAAGCTTCCACAGCTGTCCAGCCAGGCCTTATCCATGATGGCTCTGAAGATGGACATGCTGCTAGCCACAGCTGGGCCAATTAGAAAGGGAGGTAACAGCTCTGTGACAACATATTTAAGAAGGAGTCACATGCACGGTAGATGTAGCTGGACAGAGAAGGAGGAGTACAGCATGTAGAAGAAACAACAATATGGACATCATCAAGGTCAGCCAAGAAGGAGAAGGAGGGGGAGCTTCAAACACCAAAGCTAAGATGCATCTTCGCAGTCTGTGATCTGTGGCAAGGACTGTCTGGTGCGGCATTCCCCCACACCGCCCCAACAGAGGTACAGAGGTCCACCCCAGGCGTGGGGAAGGTATCCATGCTGGAGCAGGAGGGGTGGATGCCTAGAAGACGGCATTCTGTGTGGGTCAAAAAGATAAAGAAGCTTTTACTCTCTGCAAGCTGGTGGGAGTCTTTATCAGTAAAAAGGCTTCACCCTGAATGGAACTCATCTTTGGAAGGACTTTATCTCCTTGGCAGTGATCCAGTGGTGACCATAGCGGTATGGAAAAAGGGAATCAATTACCACAGAGGCTGCAAAAAAGGTACCGGCATCCTCGAAGCAGCTACAGCCAAAGCAAAACACCTGGGGAATGAACTGACCAGAAACCCCCCACCCTGTTCTCCTTGCTTCTGCTAGGGGCAGGAGGGAGGGATTTTGGGGGGGGGAAGAAAATGTTTTAAAAGCTTATGTTGTTTTTTTTACTCCTCCTGACTTTGTAATAAATTCACTTTATCACTTTTAAGTTTGACCCTGTTTGCCTGAAATAATTAGAATGTTTTTCTCTCAGAACAGTCCTAATTTCGACTTGGTAAAAATACATCATTAAAAAAAATTCCTTCTGCCCTGTACAGCTGAGCAGAAGGGGCAGGAAGCAGCTTTCGTGGGGGCTTTGGCATCCAGCCAGGGCTCAAACCATGACACACAAGTATTTCAAATGTTCAGCTGTGACTGCTTGTTTGTTCCTTTCAAAAGTTTATTAAGTCCTTGATGTAAGGTCACTAAACATATCTGAAAGCTGTAAATGAGTTCAAATGCAGTATAACAGGAAGTTAATTTTCACTGCCCTGTCTCTAGGTTAATCAGTTGAGGACAAAGATGAATTAAACTATATATTAACAGACTGATATAGCAATACAGAAGCTATATTTATCTATTGCTGAACCATCCTTTCCAACAGCTTTTATATGAATTAATTTTCTTCATCTGGAATAACACATGCCTTGAATGTGATTTCTGAATATCAGATAAAGTCAGCCACATATATCCAGCAGCACCGAGTGAACAAATACCAACAGAACAGTTTCTTTTGATGCTACTTTTGCTTCAGCAAGAGAAAAAGAGAATTAAGCAGATTTGCAATACCTTATTTACTAGAGTGCCAAATACTGTAGCATACCAGAACTAACTTGATACACATTCTAATCTCTAAAAAACTCATTCAAGAGGAAAAATAGCCTCTTTAGGTCAGGAATGGGGGCAGGCTGAGGACCTGCTGTGTTCAGAAAAGGACTCAGGGAGGTTTTCCAGTACCTTCCAGTAAGGGGGCTTACAAGGTAGCTGCAAAGGGACTTTTGAAAGGGGCATGTAGTGATAGGGCAAGAAGGAACAGCTTTGAACTGAAAGATGTCAAGGTTAGTTTAGATATTAGAAGGAAATTCTTTAATACAAGGGTGCTGAGGCACTGGCATGGGTTGCCCAGATTGTTGCAGCTGCTCCATCCCTGGAAGTGTTCAAGATAAGGCTGGATGGGGCTCTGAGCCTGGTCTAGTAGAAGGTGTCACTGTCCATGGTAGGGGGGGTTGGGGCTAGATGACATTTAAAGGACCTTTCGAACTCAAATAATCCTATAACTCTATGATTTCTAGAGATGGCCAGAAAAAAAAAAAAAAAAAGGAAAGCTGTTGCCTTTGATAAAAACAATCAAAATATAGAAATTCCCTCAAGAGATCGCACAATCCACTATATTTCCTCAACATAAAAGGGGTAGTTGTGTCTCATGAGATACTGATGATCACCATGCAGACAGAGAAGGTTAGGTTCAGTGAGAGACCTTGAACCCAGCACAGGAACAAAAGGATGAGATGCTCATGCTTTGTTTTGAAGCAAAATTTTCTTCATAGAATATAACATGATTTATTAAAAATAAATTTGGTGCATATAACTTTATCCAACTCTAGATAAGAAGCTATAAATCACCTTGTCCATTTCTGTACCAGTGTGCCACTCCTAAAAACAAACCCCTTTGCCAAAGTGCAAAGCAGCATAATTTCAAATCAAGTCACACTCCCCAAAGAAACTATGACATTGTGGAAACCAAATTAGTATGGTTCTTGTGGAGCACCAGCTGCTATTAGATATATATCTATCCTTTTCCATTGGCCATCCCTGCACATTCCCCACTCTACAGTTCAGTCTGCAAGACACAGCTGGATATGAGATCAAAGGATGTGCTGAGCCTGTGTGTCTTGTGTGGGAGTCACAGAGAGGGGAGAAGCACTGGGGTGCAAAAGCAGGACTTTTTGTAGGCATTGAGCTGAGGCACTGCTGAGGCTGGACAAAAACTGTAAGGGCAGGGAAACAGCCAGTGACTGCTCAGAAGAGACATCATGGAAGAAAAGGCACAGCAGAGAGGCCCAGAGATTACTGATTTGAGAGCAAGTGAAAGGCCACCACGTACTGACTTCTGGTCATCAGCATTGCTTAAGATCAAGCACAAGAACTGGGCCAGTCCTTGTATTATTACAGTAAAGTAAAAGTATCAGACTCCCAAATTAGAAGTGGTGTCTTTTTATATGTCAGTCTTCAATGGATGTTTCTTCCAATCTATTTTGCTATAGATCTTCAACATCTTGTTTGTTAAGGGAAGATTTCTAATTTTTCTCTCCTTTTGGTCCTTCTTTGCTGTAGCTCAGTAAGTAGGTACAGTGCTTAAATGCCAGTGAAATAACATTGACTCTGGGAATGGACAAGCATAAGTAGGAAATCAGTTATGCAAGTGTTGTGTCCAGTACATGTCACCCTCATCCCCAATACAGAGAAATGTCCCAGCATCATATTTTGACATAAGGTGTCCACCTCCACAACTCTCCCTTATGGCTTTAGATTATGTAGACTTCTTTCATGGAATCACAGAATGGTGACCTTAAAGGGCCCTTAAAGATCATCCAGTTCCAACTCCCCTCCTGTAGGCAGGGACACCTTCCACTACATCAGGTTGCTCAGGGCCCCATGCAACCTGGCCTTGAACAGTTCCAGAAATGGGGAATCTACAACTTCACTGGGCAACCTGTGCCAATGCCTCCCCACCCTTATAGTAAATAATTTCTTCCTAATATCTAATCTCTATATATTTTTAGATTTTTTTCTTCATACATTCATTATTGCACATCACTACAAGGGGGAAGTGGCAAAAGTGTTCACTGTTGTATTAGTCCCACTCACAGAAGTAACTGGGTGACACAAAAAACCCTTAGGAAATAAGTCATTCAGGAAAATAAGTGTGTTGTTCCCAGAGTTCTAACAAGCTTTGATTTGGATGTATCTATGTACTACTTAAAGACACCTACTGAGTGGTAGCAACATGAAAGCAACTACCTAAAGAAATAGGCTACAGCCTACAAACATTTGTACTCTACTCTTCAAGTACTAAATAATACTACTATAATTAGTGAAAAAAATGTTGATTCCAATGTTGCTCCTTTTCATTTTAAAAGGAAACCATTTTCATTATTTTAACACACTTTCAACAAGGTTATAGTAAGTGGGAATTGTTAATGAAGCCAGCATCACAGTGACATACGTTCATATACTAGGACAATACAGCGAGGGAGTATTTAAACATTTCACCCTGCCCCTAGCCCCAGAAATTATTCTATTTCAGTAGTGTGAAATAATTTTACAAGCCTAGTACTTTCTTTAGTGCTTCCTCTGAAACTTTTAAATCAGTTTTTAAAAAGGGAAAAATTATCTTTTTCTGATGATGTGTTTTTTTATAAAGAATGTACAAAGAATTTCAACCAATAAACAAAAAGCCCTTGAGAGTTGATCACAAGCTAATGGCTATGTTGAAAACCTCTGGTTAAAAGTTTTACTTTTTTCTATGGCCTATTCCCACAGGTACAAGGATAAACATATTTAAACCCAGTCCACTGGACAGAATGATTCTTTCTTTACAGCTAGACTTTTCCATTTTGTGTAAATCTTTCTTTACCATTATGAATTAATTATCCATAGAAAGAAATAAGAGGAGTGATGTTCCTATTCTACAGCATGACATAGCCACGATGGAACTAGAAATTGAAAGGATAAATCTTGCAATGAATGGTGACATGCTTTATACATATGTAAGTACTACAGAAAATATGATATTAACATTCCTCAGTTTAATAAGTTCTTGATCTTGAACCAACTGAGAATTCAGAAGCCCAATTGCAATCTAATGCCCTTCCAGAAATAGCACAAATTAAATCTGTAGTGTCATTGACTTTGACATGGGCACAGTAGCATGCCCAGATTTTTTTCTTTCTGTGGAGCTAATTGAAAGACTATGAATATCACAAGAACTGGGCCAGCCTGTGATGCTCAGTCCTGCAACAAGCACATGCCCCACACAGGTAATGGTACTGTATTTATGGAAATACTTAAATCACTTCCATTTGGTCGACACTGTTTGTTTTTTTTAATACAAAGTCAAACTAACAACAAATTGTCATCCCCTCCTTTAATGGTACTTTGTAAGTAAAGAGGAAAGAGAACTAAAGAAACAAACATTATTCACTTACCTAGGAGAGAAGAAAGGAGCGTACAGCACTTAATTCCCTTCATCTTTGTGAGACATCTAGAGAGGCCACACTGCAGAGAAAAAGGAAGCAATTTCCTTCATGGCCTTCATGGAGTACATAAACTAAAGCTCAGCTAGAAAATACAATTTCAGGAGCAGAAACTGATCAGATCCTCCAAACATCAAGCTTCTGTTGAGACCGATACTGAAGCTGAATTTCAGACTCCTGCTATAAGTGGTGCTACTTTTTACTCACACTCAGCAGCTCTCCAGCTACATCCCAGGAGGTGCATCCCATATGGGTTGCTCCAAAGTTAAATAGCCAATTAGCTGTTATGTATTTATTAGAAAAATAGGTTTGGGGAATTCCTATCCCTGTCTCAATCATCTCTTGCCACCACTAACAGGAAATTTTAATGTCAATTCTGCCTTTTCCCTGCGTGCTATTCTTTTGCCAACTCAGCCTGTATGGGGTGTAGGCTCAATGCAGCAGGGATCTTCTCTCTGTAGTTTTGCACATACTACCAAATAAAAAAGGGACTCAGCTCACTGTTTGATTCCTAAGCCAAATGGCATCAATCAACTTCCATCTACATTTCACTGCACTTGTCCCTGTATCTCTTCTGGCTCCCTGTAGTGTCTCTATGACATGGTTACTATTTTGCTCTGTTTCTGTCCAAAGTATCCAAGACAAAATGAGCCCCTGCCACAGCCCACCTCAGTAGAGAGTAAAAAGATATGGATGGTACCTGTGTCCTGAGACAAATCATGAAGGCATGTAGGGTTATTTGAGGGCATATGAGCTGCTGAGATAGTCCTGATGGACTCTGTAGACTGGAGTGATCATGGACTTGTCCATATTGCTGACTAAGAATGGTCCCTGGCAAGTGGTAATAGTCTCACATTGCAGTAAATGGCTAGAACCAAAACCTTGATTTGGACAATTGACACAATCTCATCTGCTGACCCTATCTCATTTAGATTATTATCTTATATAGCCCTATATTGTTTTTATACTAATAAAATAATTTGCTTTAGTTCATTCTCTGGCCAACAGTGAGACTGGCTGACACTATGAGATGATAAATTAAATACTAAAAATCCCCTTCCCTTCAAAGTGGGAAAAACGCCTTGAGGAATGTTCTTTAGACTGCACTAACTCCTGAACTGTTGCAGTGGTCCTGACAGGTGCACAGAGGCAGGCTGGTGGCACAGTCTGGCCCCACCCACTCAGCAGGAGCCTGGGCCTCCGCCGGGATGGGCGGGGCAGCACCCGCAGGGACGGTTGGGGCGGCCCACGCCAGGACAGCGCTGATGACATCACAGCCCGGGCCCAGCAGGGGTAGCAGCCCCCCGCCACGGGACAGGCTGCTGCCAGGTTGAAGTCACAGCCCGGGCTGCCACTCCTGGGGTGGGCGGTGGCCCCAGGGGCTAGCAGCCCTGGGCCGGCACAGGACACTGCCACAGACAGCGATGGCTCGGCGGCTCTTCCCCCCTCCTTCCGACCCTGGTGCAGTACAATGTGGAGCAGTTCCCATGCAGACCAAAAAGTCATTGGCTCCCTGCTGTTCACTCCGCCCCATTCCCCCTGCGATTGACTCCTTGCCTTTAGTCCCTTGGTTTAAAAATTCCTACTCCTTCTGCAGCTTCCCATTTTCTCTCCCTACGCCATTCGAAATAAACCTTGGATATATTGTAGTGGAAGAAACCCCTCACAAGACTCTTTGCTTTTGCTGCTGCATATCCTTGTGCTGTGGAGTATGCTATAACGCCTGCACCAATGCTCCAGCTTTCTGCAATCCTCCTCCGAGGTGGAACTGGGAGAGGCGGCCCCTTGGGTCACCGTTCCAGGTCACGCAGTGGGGTTTCTGCAGCACCCTTTGAACCCACGCTAGCCGACACTTGTGGTGCCCCAACGCAGGTGTTCTGCTGAAAGCCCCAGGAAAAATGTCTCTGCAAGATCAGGAGTTACATTTGGAGCAAACACGTACTTTTCTGGAACTACCGACTTGTCCGGGGATGCTCTGGAAAAGCAGCCAACAATTCTCTACTGCCCCGGAGGACCGGCTGAAATCAGCAGCAAAAAACACTGCCTAAAGACTTTTATTTTGAGGAACGCATGGCGGAGACAGGAGAAAACCCCAGGTGCCACGGAAACAGTGAGTAAAGCCTCAGGAACCAGAACACGCTGGTGAAAGGTTGTTTTATATTCCTCAAAGCTTTTTCTTTTACTTTCTTCCATTTTTCTTTCGGCAATGGTGAGGTCTCTGGGTGAGATGGGCAACTCTACTTCTCAAACTCAGAAGGAGGTTTTTTCCTAAGTTATACATACCCTAGAAGGCAAAATATTTAAGTTTTCAAAAAGCTGCCTTCAAAAGTTTATTAAATGGATTTTTCAATTCTTCTCAGACATTAATGGGGATTCTATTAAAACCCTAGCCTTTTGGGATGATGTATGGGAAAAGCTGACTGCCTAAAGCCAGGCAGGAAACTCCTCGCTTCAGAAATTTTTCCCATTGCATGCTTTCATTTATAAGGCTCTCAAAAGCTCAGAAAATGTTTCTGTTAATACTAACCCTTTCCATGCGGAACCTCCTGCATGTCTACCCACCCTCCTTCCCCCCGCCCCACTCCTACCTCCACTAACCCATTTCAAGATAGCAGGGCAGATGTAAACCATCACATGATGCCGGGCTGCAACCATCTCCCAGACTCTTCCCTAGCTATTTTTTCCCCCTACCAGGGCAGCACAGGCCAGGTTGCTCTGGACTTTTCCCCAAATCCCTCTGCTCTCCCCCCCTAAAGACACTTTGATTGCCCAGGGGATCATCATCCCCAGTGACAGTGCACGTGTCGTGCAGACCCAAGCACGACCCAGGGGTCTCCTGGACAGAGACAGTGAGCAAAAATAAACCGAATTTACTATGCATATTGCAAAATGGGAACTCCATCATCTCCATGCTGGGGATGGTGGACACTGGGGCTGATGCTACCATCATCTCATGTGCTGCCTGGCCCCAGGACTGGAAGCTGCAGTCGGTGGCTGGGAGTGTCCCGAGTATAGGGGATGGGCAAAGGCTGAGAGGAGCGCATCAAATGTCTTAATTTGAAGGCCCAGACAGGAATATTGCCTCTGTTCAGCCATTTATTATTGATGCTGGGCTAACCCTATGGGGCAGAGACCTCCTATCCCAATGGGGGGTGCAAATCAACATTCCACCTCCCCACCAGGATTTTTAATAGGCACCATTGCCAAGTGCAAGACTCCACACCTAAAATGGACATCAGACACTGTAGTGTGGGTCGAGCAATGGCCTTTACCCAGGGAAAAATTAAGCATGCTTGAATCCCTGGTGGAGGAGCAGCTTTCCAAGGGTCATATAGTACTATTCAAGAGCCCTTGGAACTCCCCTGTCTTTGTCCTTCAAAAACCTGGCAAGGACAAGTGGAGGCTCCTCCACGATCTCAGAAAAATCAAGGAGGTCATAGAAAACATGGGGCCTCTGCAATGCCATCGCCCTCTATGCTCCTCCCTTTTAGTCCTGGAAGCTAGCAGTCATTGATATTAAGGATTGCTTCTTCCACATTCCCCTTCAACCTAGTTACGCTCCCCAGTTCGCATTCTCTGTGCCATCGATAAACCAGCAGGCACCCATGTGCAGGTACCACTGGACAGTTCTGCCACAAGGCATGAAAAACTCCCTAACTATCTGCCAGTGGTATGTAAGTCAGGTACTTTCTCCTGTCTGAAAGGCAGCCCCCAAAGCCATCATCCTTCACTACATGGATGACATGATAGTATGTGCACCATACCAAAACTACTTAGACTGGACTTTAGAAAAAAACATACAAGCCATCGAAAGTGCAGGATTCCAAATCCACCCTGACAAGGTCCAGCGTACCTGCCCCCTCACCTACCTCGGCCTTCGCATAGGGGAGAGAACCATCTCACCCCAGCAGCTTACCATCAAAGACAACCCACGAACCCTCCGCGATCTACATCAGGTCTGTGGTTCCATTAACTGGGTTCACCCTTTGCTGGGACTGGCAACAGAGGACCTCACGCCCCTCTTCAGTCTTCTCTGTGGTGGCGAGAGCTTCGACGCCCCACACACCCTCACTGCAGAGGCCAGGGAAGCCATTGGTAAGGTGCAGGGCATCATATCATCGCATCAGGCACACAGGGTGGACCCCAGACTCCCATTCAGATACACCATTCTGGGTAAGGCACCACACTTCACCAGGCTTATTTTTCAGTGGGATGCAGCACAGAAAGATCCTCTGCTGATAATAGAGTGGGTCTTTCTGCCACATCAGCTGTCCAAAGCTATCAGTACGCCACAGGAGCCGATGGCTAAACTTATCATGAAAGCCAGAGCATGCCTCCGTACCCTCGCAGGGTGTGATTTCACATACGTACACCTGCCCTACACAATGTCATCACTGGAACATTTGCTCCAATTCAGTGAGAACTTCCAGTTCGTCCTAGACAGTTACACAGGCCAAATTTTAATCAAGTGGCCTCAACACAAATTATTTAACACCATGTTTAAATTGGCCCCAAAAGAAAAACAAAGCAGAACACTGCTCAAGGCTCTAACTATTTTCACAGATGGCTCCAGAGCTTCTCACAAGTCAGTAATGACTCATAGGGATCCCCGAATACAACAGTGGGAGAGTGACTTTGAGGTCGCCGAAGGATCACCCCAAATTGCGTAATTCACCGAAGTGGTCAGAGTCTTTGAGAAATTTCAAGAACCAATTAACATCGTAACAGATTCGGCTTATGTAGCAGGACTAACTGCCAGGGCAGACCATGCACTCTTAAAGGAAGTCTCCAACCCAAAATTGTACAAACTGCTCTCAGAACTGGTATATTTACTCTCCCACCGAGAGCATCCATTTAATGTTATGCATGTAAGATCACACACCGAACTGCCAGGACCCATCATAGAGGGGAATTGGAGAGCTGATGCTCTAGCAGCACATGTTCAGGTACCTAACGTCCCAAACACCTTCAAACAGGTGAAGCTGAGCCATCAACCTCAAAATGTTCCAGCCCTGGTTCGCAGGTTCCATCTATCCCAGGACTGTTGCCCTGACTTTTGCAGTTCTGGATGTTATTCTTTTGTAGCTAGTTTCTCACATACTTCTATGTAAACATAGCCATGTTATTGTAACAGTATCTTATTGTTTACATTCCTTTCTCCTGGGGACAGAAGGTTCATGGACATTTCCTTTGACCACTGTGATTGAGGGACGACAAGCTCTTCCCTCCAATGGACAGTGATTTCTAAAATGCATATAAAATAAACAGGGTGGGTCTCGCCCAGCAGTTGCTTCTTACTGTCCTAACAGGTGTCCTTGTCTCCTTCGTTCGTGTCGTTACTGTGACATTTAGTGGCCCATAGGTTCTCTCGCACCCATGGCTCATTCTGTGGCACGTAAGTGACGTGTTAGTAGTGCAGGCTTGAGAGCAGGCGAGCTAGTTTTAAAGATGTTTACTAATCTGGATCATCTGGATGATACCTTGGCGTTAGAGATATTAGAAGGAGCGTTGGAGAGTAAGGGAATATAAGTTCCTAGAACGGAGATAAAGCAGTTTTATCTCTGGGCAAAGGAACGGAGGTTTTTCCAGGATTCTCGAGATCTGTTCTCTATAACCATCTGGTTGGAGTTAGGTGAACTTCTCCTGGATTCCCTGGCTGCTGATTTTAGTGTTGAATTGGCTAGGCTTGTGGTCTGTTGGAGACGCCTGAATTTTGTGGTTCAAAGCTGTGGAGGCTCTCCGAGTATAGCTTCGCCAGTGAGTTCGGTCTGTGATGAGGGGGAATTCCTGGAGCTGCCTAGTGCGGACAGGGAACGCCCTCTTCTTTCCGAGATTGAGCAGCAGAGTAGTGAGGTATTCTCTGAGCAGGCTCAGCCCGCTGGCTGGCAGGCATTTGCGAGCAGCCAGGACTCGGGCCGCCCTCGGGACTTCCTAGGCACAGTGGCGGAGACTTCCCCCCCTTCTCTCTCGGACCGTGGCCATGGGGGAGGGGAGCCCACATGGCTGTTCTCTCCCCTGCGCCTTTGCGGCGCTGGCCGGAACGGCGGGGGAGGGGGGTCCCTCAAGTTCGGCTCTGGAGTGCCCAAACTGCGGCACCCTGATATGTTGCCCTGCGCCCGCGGCGGCAGCGGGCCCCGTGGACCCCCCTGCTGCGGCGGCAGCTCTGGCGAGGGCTGACCTCCGGCCGAGTGCCAAGCGGCGCTCAGCAGAGATGGGAAATCTGCTGGATCTAGCGGATTCCCTGGCTCAGGGTTTGGCCCCGCGGTACCTGCTGGGGACAGCAGTCTCCACGCTGGGGTTCCAACCACCTGGGGGAAGACTTTTAGGGGTGTTATCTCAGCCCCCCCTGGCCACGCAGGCACAGCTGAGTCAGTCTCTGTCTGGCTTTCTGCCTCCTGGGCAGGGCCGAGCCGCCATCCTTCGGGACGCTCACATTCCAGC
>VZRZ01006891.1:2174-14375 GCA_013398175.1 Climacteris rufus | reverse complement strand
TACAGGTGTGTGTGCAGGAATGTGTGTGTACATACAGCTGTGTACAGGGATGTGTGTACATACAGGTGTGTGTGCAGGGATGTGTGTACGTACAGGTGTGTGTACAGGGATGTGTGTATGTACAGGTGTGTGTGCAGGGATGTGTGTACGTACAGGTGTGTGTGCAGGAATGTGTGTGTACATACAGCTGTGTACAGGGATGTGTGTACATACAGGTGTGCACACAGCTATATGTGTGCACGTACAGGTGCAGGGCCAGGCGTTGGGGTTGGCTCCACCAGCCCACAGCAGCAGGGAAAAATCCCCTCGTAAAAGAATTTACATTGGCCCGAGATACATCCTCAGCTCCCACCTCGACCGGGGGGGAAGTTTGACTTTTTCTAATTTATTGCCATTAACACAATAATTGTGTTCTTTATCACTGTAGAGGTGTTGAGACAGCAAAAATGTAAATAATTAAAAGGTATTTGGGGAAATGCTTCCTCCTGCCCTTGCTTTGCTCCTGAGATAACGGGGGTCCAAGTGGGCGCCCAAGGACCGTACTGGGGTGCTCACTGGGGGCTCAAGCCTGCACCATTTAACCCTCACATGATTAATTGGGTGCTCGTGGGTGAGCTGATGGGCTGCTCATGCATCAAATAATTGGTCACTTATGCACAAAAGGGCATTCCTGCATTTATTACTTGGGATTTGCTGGTGCAAAAAGGCAGGAGAGGCTGAGGGGAACAGCCCCGAGCAGGGGGAGACACAGGCAGAGGAGACGAGGGATGATGCTCAAAGCCCAGGCAGTTTGTGTCCCTCTGCAAGGGCCCGTCACATCTGGCAGGAGGCAGCGGCAGCTCCCAGCAGTGGCCGCACCATCGCAGCCGCTCCCCGCCAGGGCCAAGGTCTCCTCCAAGCCGCCCCTGCTCTATGAAGCTCCATCCCCATCCTCATCACCCACATCTTCCTCCGAGAGCTCTTCCTCCAGGGCTTCAGACACGGCAGCATCATCCACTGCGGAGGGGAGAGGCCGGGCTGCTCCTGACCCCCCGGCAAATCCCGCTCCAGCCGGGGCCGGGAACCCGGACAGCCCCCCAGCCGTGGCAGCAGCCCGGGGAGCTGGCACAGCCCCCGGCTCCAGCAGGCGCTGATCCCCCCCGATCCCTCCCCGGGGCCAAGCAGGGACCAGGAGCTGCCGGTGAAGCTGCCGGGGGAGCCCGCAGCACCCCCGAGGGACCCCGCAGCCCACGGTAACACTCACGGGTGACGTGCTGCCCGCTGAGATAGACCGGCCCAGCTCCGCACTGCAGCACGAAGGTGACGGGAGGGACGAGCTCCAGGCCTTTGAGGCTGATCTGCAGAGAGACGGAGCTCAGGGACCCCCGGCAGCCCCAGACGACGCTGTCAGCCCGGGCAGGGCTTACCATGGGCAGCAGCGACCTCCGCAGCGCCGCGATGGGCACCGGCTTGTGCTCCCCGGAGGCGTTTTTGGAATCCACGGCCACGACGTGCAGCTCGTCCCTGGCTTCGGCCCCCAGGCAGATCTGCGGGGCGGAGCAGAGAGCCCGTGGCAGGAGCGCCGGCCCGAGCTCGGGCAGGCTCCGGGGCAGGGCTCGGCTCTCACCGTTCGCAGCAGCACCAGGTGCTCCAAGAAGTCATCGTGCTCCTTCAGCACGCAGCTCCGGGCGCCGGGGCCCAGCTGGCAGCCTGCGGGACACGGCACGGTCCGTGCGCGCACCGGCTGCCCCCGCCCGAAGGCAAGGGAAAGCTGCTCCCCCTCTCCAAGAGAGAAGGGAGGCTTTCCCAGGGGCACACTCAGCGGGAAAGGGGGAATCACACCCAGCCCGGCTGCCCGCAGAGCGCAGCCACCCTCCCCCAGCTCTCATCCTGGGCTCACAGCTCCGCACCCCACAGCGCAGCCACGGGCCGCTCCTCCGACCGCGACCGCGAGAAGGGAAGCGAGGTGTTCATCCTGCACAGAAATGCAGCACCAGGGACGGGAGCACCCGCAGAGCAACGAGCCCCTGCCCCGCCAGCGGCTGCTGATAAAGGAGAGGGGGATCCGGGGTGGGAATGCAGCGCAGGTGCGGGGGGTGGAGGGGGATCAAGGCACCCACCGCCCCTCACACCCCCAGCAGCACCCAGAGCCCCTCAGCGCCCACTTAACCTGATCAGAGACGGGGCCCCCAGCTCTGCCAGCGGCACCACCGAGCCCTGGGACCCCCGAGCCCTGGGACCCCCGAGCCCTGGGACCCCATTTCCTGGGCCAGCCCCTCCCCATGCCCCGCCTGGGAGGTTCGCTCATCACCGCAGGGCCCCGGGGGCTCGGGAGCAGCTCAGGGGCTGCCTTGGACTGTGTCCCTCGGCGGGGCAGCCGGGGAGGATGGGGACACGCAGGACCTGCTGCCGGGGTCGGGATGAGCCTCCCAAGAGTCACCAGACCACGGTGTGACGCTCTGAAACGGGAACACCCCCGAGGTGCATTTTTCTCTTTATTTAGTGATTTCGTCTTCGCAGGGTATTAAAAGCAAATCAGATCAAGGTAGGATCCGAGGAGGGCAGACCCCGCAGCACCCCAGGTCCAGTTCCTGTGCAGGAGAGGGATTTCCCTGGCACCAGGAGGTGGCACTGGACACCTCCGACAGTTCTGCCCGCCCTGCTGGGCTGTAGGGACTTGTGGCAGGGCTGGGGGCCGGCACCGTGGCACTCCCAGAGCCCGGCTGTTCCCTGCCAGCCAAGCCCCGGGAGGGGGAATGCACCCCCTGAACCTCCGGCAGCCCATTGGGATCAGCAGCCTCTGCTCGGGACAGATTCGGAGGCACTGCACAGATTTGGAGATTTATTTCACACGGCGGGGGGACACAAACCAGGACGAAAACTGTACAGCAACATTTTTACACCAGCTTATGCCCAAAGGGGCTGCGTGGTATGAGCAGGACATGTGTGAGATGAGAATCCACCTCCCCTCCCGTCCCCGAGTGGACATGGACATCTGTCCCAAACAAGGAGAAACTGGAAGAGATCTGACAAGATCATAATTCCCTGGTTTGAAAGTCCTCTGTGCTCAGAGCTCCCCTCGTTTCCCTGAGCTTTTCCTTTGCTGAAGGCATCACTGCAGCTCCTGGAATGGCACCCACCCCTGGAATGCAGCAGCTGGGGCAGGGGTGAAAATCCTGGGAAGGGCTTGAGGCTGCAGGAGGCTCTTCTCCCCTTCCCGATGGACTGTCCCGAACTGGCCAAGCCTGAGACGATGGGGTCCCTTGTCCTTCAAGGGAGCAGAGCTGCCAGTCCCCACATCCCACTGTCAGCCGTGCCAGGAACACCCCAGAGGGGAGCCTGTCCTCAGTGCACACATCCCTGAGGCTGTGCTGCCCCTCGGTGAGCAGCTCCGGAGCTTTTCCCCGGCTCCAGCACCAGCGGCACAGAGCAGCCGGTGCCGTCCCAAAGCCACCAGCGTTCCCGAGGGACAGCCCCCTCCTGTCCAGGTCGGTGCAGGCACCGCAGGGTTCTGCCAGCGCTGTCACCCCGGTGCTGCTTCTCCGGCCCCGGCCCTGCAGGAAGAGGGTGGGAGGTGACGCGGTGTCACCCAGGAGGCTCGGCCGGGGACAGGGACCCCCGGGCACCGCGGGCACGGGAGGGATGCAGGAGCACCGTGCACCGGGTCTGGAGCTGCGGTCAGCCAGCGAGGCAGCAGCCCAGGGAGGGTTAGAGCCCTCGGGCAGCGGGGAAGTGTCGGCGGCCGCGGCCGGGCTGGCACCGGGCTCACGGGCCCGAAACCGGGCAGCTGCCGGGGCTGGCCACGGGCTGTGCTCCCCGGGGAGGGCAGCGGCCAGCGCGGGCACGGGAGAGGCCGGGGGGGTGACGGCCCGGCCCGGGGGAACACCCACTCTCCTCCTGGCTCTCGGCTGCTCCCAGTCAGACAGACGGACCCCCCACTCTCCTCCTGGCTCTCGGAGGCTCCCAGTCAGGCAGACGCACCCCCCACTCTCCTCCTGGCTCTCCGCTGCTCCCAGTCAGACAGACGGACCCTCAGGCGTCTCTCTGCCCGCAAACCTGGAATAGGAGAGCACGGGGGTGAGAGCCCAGACCCTCCCCACCATTCACCATCCCGCGTTCCCAGCCTGGGTGAATCCTTCCCAGGGAACACCTCTGGCACCTGTCTCTGCACATCTCTGCCCGCACACACTGGCAGGAAGTCTCTCCTGCCCTCAGGCATCAGGAGTCCTGACCAGAGAGGCGCCGTTAAAATCGGCAGTAAGCGGAATAACTGCGGAATGGTCCGCCTGGCCCCCGGCTCCAGGGTCCGCCTGTCCCCCCAGCTCTGCACTGCACTCCCACCACCGACAGCCCCCCGGTCACACCGCAAAGGGCTGAACCGCCGGAGCCGCTCCCGAGCGGTGCCTGCAGGTACCTACTCCTCAAGCTGCGAGCACAGCGTGGGCTGGGTGCCCTGCAGCCGGGGCTCGCCCAGGGGCCGCTGCCGGTGGCCACCGCCCTGAGCCAGGGGCGTCTCCTCTGTCCGGCTGCCGCTGCCCCGAGCCTCGCCGTCCTCCCCGGGGCGCCCGGGGGCCGCCTTGCTGTCCCCCCCGGGGCCGGGCCTCGGGCTGAAGGCGCAGGGGCAGCGCTGCAGGTCCTGCGAGACGGCGTGGAGCCGGCGGTCGGCGCGGCGCGGGCAGCACAGCAGCTTGCGGAAGGCGCTCCTGAAGTCGGGGCTCCGGCAGTAGATGATGGGGTTGAAGGCCGAGTTGATGTAGCCCAGCCAGTTGAGGAAGAGAAAGAGCCGGTCCGGCACCAGCTGCCGCCAGAAGGCCTTGATGATGTTGGCCACGAAGAAGGGCAGCCAGCAGAGCGTGAAGGTGCCCATGATGATGCCCAGGGTCTTGAGCGCCTTGTGCTCCTTGACGGCCAGCAGGCGGGAGGGCCTCCTGCGCCGGCTGCCCGCGGCCGCGGGCCCGGGCGGCTCCCGCAGGAACCTCGCCCTGTCCTTGCCGATGAGCTGCACGTGCCGCGTGGCCGCGGCGAAGACCCGCGCGTACACGAAGATCATGACGAGCAGGGGCACGTAGAAGGAGATGGTGGAGGAGACGACGGCGTAGGTCGCGTTGGTGACGAAGTCGCAGCAGCGCGGGTCGTCGTAGCAGCGCGCGGCCCGCTCGTCCGCGCCGTCCCGCCACCAGCGGTTCATGATGGGCAGGAAGGAGATGCAGGCGGACACGGCCCACACCAGGCACACCGCGGCCCGCGCCCGGCCCTCGGTCACCAGCGCCTCGTACCGCAGCGGCGCCGTGACGGCCAGGTAGCGATCCACGGCGATGGCGCACAGCGTCTCGATGCTGGCCGTGACACACAGCACGTCCAGCGAGGTCCACAGCTCGCACGCCGTCGTGCCGTAGGGCCAGTGGCCGCTCAGCAGGATGGTGGCCCCCGGCGGCACCACCAGCAGGCCCATGATGAGGTCGGCGCAGGCCAGCGAGGTGATGAAGACGTTGGTCGTGGTCTGCAGCCGCGGCGTCTTGGCGACGGCCGCGATCACCAGCAAGTTGCCGGCCGCGATGACCAGGACGGTGAGGCTGAGGGCGGTCCCCAGCACCCACTGCCGACCCGGGCTGCCGGCCCCGCTGCAGTTGCCGGAGCCCCCCCAGGCGCTGCCGTTGCCCGCGGGGAGGGGGCTCATCTCGGCCGGGCTGGGGGCGCCCGCCCTGCGCTCCCCGCCGCGCTCCCGGCGCAGCCCTCGGGGCGGACCGGCNGGTCCCCTCCGCGCCGGAGGAGGAGCCTTTAAAGGCGCGGGGCGGCCCCGGGCTGCCCGCTCCGGAGGGCGAGGGAAGGGGAGCGGGCGGCGGCACCGCCTCCTCCCGGACGGGCTGCCCCGGCCCGCCCCGCTCCCCCCGGCATCTCCTGGCTGTGTGGTGCCCTCCCGCTTTCTTTGTGCTCTCCATCCCCTCCCTGTGCCCTCCGTCCCCTCTCCGTGCCCTTCATCCCCTAGCTGTGCCACCAGCCCGTCTCCGTGTCCCCAGCCCCACGTTCGTCCCTGTCCCCCGCGCACGCCGCACCCTGCCCCGCACACCAGCCGCTCACTGTGCGCCGTGGTTCTTCTCTGAGCACCCTCACCCCTGTGAGCTGCCCTCGCCGGTGCTCTGACCCCTCTCCCCACACCTCAGCTCTGAGCCCTCACCGTGCCCCTCCCCACATGCCCCTCTCCGTGGACCCCTCGCTGTGCTCAGGCTCTCCCTGGGCAGGACAGAGTGACCCTGGTGGGGGCAGGGACACGCCTGGCATCTCACACTCCCTCCCGACATCAGCAGAGGGTTGGAAGGTGACAGCCCTGCTTCCAAAGATGACACCCAGGGCCACAGCCACTGTTACACTTCCACATTTATTGCCTGAACCTCCTTCCCAGTGGGTGGAGGAGCCCTTTGTTGCTCCCCCTTCTGAATTTGGGTGGGTGCTGGTGTTTGGAGACGCCCACCCCCACTCCTGTCCCCTCACGTGGCTCTGGGGAACCACCAAAACTCTGGAAGGCTCCGGGAGGCTCCAGGGCCCCATCGCTGTTCCCGGGGCCCCTGAGCAGGGTCCAGAGTGGATCATTTCTTTCCCTATCATTTATATAAATACTGGAACTTCTAAGACAGGCACTCTGCAAGTGTGGCAGTTTGAAGTTTCAGCCAAATGGGTGAATGTTGACAAAGATGGAAAAAATATGTGTAAAAATGATCTGGTTGGCATTTCTTCCCATTCATGAGCTATGAAAGCAGAGCCCTGGCTTTACGAGCTCGATCTTTACAAGGCTGTTTTGGACTTTCAAAGCCCTCAGCCGAGGGCTTGATCCAGCCCCACTCAGCTCCCAGCCCCGGCATCTGTCCCCAGCTGGGTCCCAGGTGGGAATTGCTGTTCCCAGGGAGGTTTGTCCTGGCTCTGGAATGGCACACGGCACAGGCATGGTGTGTGCAGGGAGGTCATCCTGTGCCAGTGTGGCTGCACACCTCTCTCCAAAGGGCACGTGGGGCTGGATTTGTGTCTGGAAGGTAAAGCAAGAGCATCTGTGGGAATGTCCATGGATAACGGGGGCGTTGGGCTTGGCTGTGTGGAGCTGGCAAAGGCCAGGCAGGGCGGGGTGCCCGGCTCTGCCACCACCCTCCCGGCTGAGGAGGCTTCCTGTCCTTCCCTCCTCTGTCCATCCTTGCCTCCACTTCCCTGGCAGGATGAATCAGGGGAGATCCCTGCTTGGGGAGGGATGGGATGTGGGGAGCAGCAGTGCCACTCTCATTGCTGGGCAGCACATGCAGCTCCTGGTGCCCAAGATGTGTTCAGAGAGAGGAAACAGATGCCTGAGCTGGTCCCAGACACATCCGAGGGCACACGAGCTCTGCCTGGTCACAGAGAGTGAGGGGTGAGAGCTCAAGTAGCAGCTATGGATAAAACAAAGCTTTTTATAGCTGGGAACTCGCTCTGTCCCTGGCATGTGGCCGCATAGTCCCCAGCCCGGGACACGAGATAAACCCATCACACGGAGGGAGTCACAGCAGCTTCCCTGCCCGTGGCCACAAACCAGGGTCCCCCTCTGCCCTCTGCTTCAGCTTCCTCAGCTCGAGAGGGTCCATTGCAGCAGAGGGGCCAGAACCAACCCAGTGCAGCAGGTGCTGGTACCAAACCTGCCCACCGAGCCCTCCAGGGCTTTCACCTGTCCAGCCCAAGGAAGGACACCTGGGGACAGCACAGGACATGGATGAGAACCATGTGGTGCTCTGCCCTCTGCCCGAGGAGGAGATGCCCAAGGAGCACCACTACACCCCAAATTCCCTCCTCAGGGAGGGAGCTCGGGGCTCAGTGAGAAGGGCATGGGGCCAGGCTGGGCTTTGGGAATGGGTCCTGCTCTGGCTCTGTGTCCACAGAAGTGATGGGCTCTCCTGGACTTTTAGAATAGTTTCCATATCAGATCCACAAATCTTGCTTTGAAGTTGTTTGGGATTCTCTGTCATCACATTTCCTTGTCAGCACATAAACACGCTGTGATGGAGCTTTAACCCCTGGGTACTGCCTGTCCCAGGAAGCCTGCAGGAAGCTCCACGTAAACTCCGGGCTCCACACAAACCCTCCTCCCCCGGCAAAGGCGGGCACGGCTCTGGGAGCTGCAGCACCGTCAGCCAGGGCTGGGGCAGGAAGCGAAAAATCTCTGTGTCAGAATAACAAAAAATAATAGAAATGTGTTGTTTCACTGACTGTCATGCAAGCTGCTGTTTTTAGCATACGGGTCACCCAAGGCATGCCCAATATCCCATGGCAAATATCCCCACATTTACGGGGTGCAAGCAGGGTCTGTGCTTTTCCTCTGGGGTGGTTTGTACCCCTACATGTCCAGGAGCTCCTTGGACCCAGAACAGCCCCTGTGCCACACCGGCACTGCCGCCCCAGCCCGGGGGGAGCCCTGCACCCTGGGGGGCTCCGGGCTCCCACGTCTCACCCTCTCACCCCCCGTTTTCCCGGAGAAGCCCCCGGGAGCTGCTGCGAGGCAGGAGGGGTGGGAGCCGGGGTGGGAGCGGGCACTGCCGGGGCTGCGCTCTCCCTGCTCGCTCTGCCGGCCCGGTCCCACCGCCTTCTGCCCCACGGACACGCAGCTCACGGGGAGGAGCCGCCGTGCCCTTCAGGGGCCGGGCAGGGACCCCTTTCCTCGCCTGGGGCACCCCGGGGTGGCTCTGCGGGCACGGATGGGGCTGGAGGGGTGGGGAAGCTGGCGTGGAGAATGCAGCCTGTGGCCACCGGCAACGCTTCCACCAGAGAGGAGATGGGGCACGGATGTGGCTCCGGGGCCATCCTGCCCTGCCCTGCCCGGGGCTGCAGCCTGGGACCGGGCACAGCCGCTCAGCCCGGGGCTGCAGCTCTTCCCGAGGCCTCGGCAGCACTGAGAACGAAGGAAAGGGGCACAGAGGTCCTGAAACCCAGCCAGTGCCAAAGGCTGCGCCAAGGCAATCTCAGGTCCTGCTCCTGCTCCCCGGATCCCTGCACAATTATATTTTTAAATTAAAAAATAAACCACAGTAAAGCTGTTTTCTTTCCCACGTTGTTGTGGGGAAAACCCACAACAGCAGCCAGAGCAACTCCTGTTATTTCCGATTTCTGGCATTTTTGTCACACCCTGCAGCAGGGCTTCATTTCTCACACGTCCCATCTCCCTCCAGCTGCAGGTACCCAGAGAAGGGAGAGTCCTCAGCTGCCATCAGGATCGGCAAAGGTTTTACTGATTTTTTCACAGCTCCTTTCCTGTTGTTTCTGGTTGTCCTTCAGCTATTGCTAAAGCAAACCGGGGTGGGGGAAGGAGAGAGAAGTTTCAATAACACGGGACCAGATTTCACAAAAAGTGTGGGAAGTGTCGTGAAAGAACGTCAACAGAAATAACCTCGGAGAGAGCTGAGCTGTCAGGCAGGGTTTCCGAGGGAGAGAGGAGCATCCCGGCTGTGGCATTCCCATCTCTCCCCAAAGCAAGGAGGGAGGGCGGGTTCCATCCCAGCTTTGGGAGAGGAGCTGCCCTGGGGGAAGCTGGCAGGGATGGGGAGGGAGCGAGGGCCTGCTGCCCCACTGGAGCTGCCTGCCACCCCGGCCACGCCACGGGACAGCGGCCAAAGCTCCTCGTGCCACCGGGCTGCCTCCCCCTGCCCCTCCTCTGCCCCTTCCGTGCCCCAGGCACCCTCTGCCCGAGCTCCTGGCTGTGCCCCCAGTGCCCAACAGCATCCACCCCTGCTGGGATGGGAAGAGAAGGAGGAAGAGCGAGTGAGATGCTTTCCCTCTGGCTCTGGCCGTGGGTACCACGGTGAACCCCATCCCACAGAGGCTGTTTTTAACCCACGGCAAGGGCAGGAGCCAACGAGCACATCCCAGGGCTGCGTTTTGGGGTGCTGAGCACCCCCAGCAGTGCCAGCGCTGTCCCGTGCCCAGGGGACAGGGACACGAGGGATCCCGGTCAGGGATTCCTGCCGAGGGCTGGGGCCGCCGGAGATGCCGTTCCCAGAGGCAGGATGGGCTTGTTTATGGGGCAAATTTTATCTGCACAAACAGCCCTCGGGCGGGCAGCAGGGGCGTGGGCTTGTCCGGGTTTGTCCTTATCGGCGGCCGCGATCGGAGGGAATGTAAACACAGATGGATGGGGTGGAAATGCCGCGGCACAGGGACATCCTCGCTGGGATGGGATCGCCATCATCCCACCCTGCCTGGGGCTGGAGCGGGGTCCCCAAGGCTCCGTGGCGCGGTGGGGCGCGGGTCGGGCTGCGGAGGAGCCTTCCCAGGCAGGGGCCACACGGATGGGGCGAGGTGAAAGCCGCCAGCCCCCGCTGCCCACCAGGCAGGAGTTTATCCTCCCCTCAGGTCGTGTTCTTCCGTCTCAGCAAAGCCCCCTGTGAGCACAGCCCAGCCCGCACTGGTGGCAGCGGGGCCGGCGATGACGGGGCCGGGCAGGAGCTGCCCCAGCCGCCCTCCCCCGGGGCTGCTCTCACGCCAGGGCCGGGGTTTTTCATGACCTACAAGACATTTCCTTCCCCAGGACCCTGCCAGGGGAGCGAGTCCTTCACCGAAAGCCGCCCCTGTTCAGCCAGCAGTGATTCAAACCAGGCCAGAAGCAAAGGCAGCGCCGGTGGGGAGACGGACACCTCGGAGAGGCACTTCTGCTCCCGATTTAGAAGGCAATAATGCGATAACCCCCTGTCACATGAGGATGACGAAGGGCTTTCCAGCCCTGGGAGCTGCGCAGGGAATGGGCAGATAAAATGCCCTGGAGAGGAACACACTGTAATCGGAGGGTGCTGGTAGAGGCGCAGAGAACACCCAAAGCCTCTCCCCTGCCTGCGGGCAGCCCCTGGGCAGCGGGAGCCGGTGCCCGGGGCAGGGTGTCCCTGTCCTGCCGGGAGCACCGAGCTCCAACAGGCACTGGGACGGTGACACTGCGGCAGGGCCGGCCCTGCTCTCCCCGGCCAGGATGTGCCCTCCAACCCTGACCTCCCCCGGCTCCTTGACCCCGTGATGGTTCATCCTCCGGGAGAAGGAGGGGGAGGAAATGGCAGTGGCCGCCCCGCTGGGTTGGGGGTCACTGCTGATGTCATTCCACGCCGGAAATGTTCTTTTCCTGCCCCGGTGCCCACTAATCGATTCAGCAGCTGGCACAGGGTGAGCGCTGCCTGCCTGGCACCGCAGCCTGTCTGGGGTCCCAGGGGTTCTTGGGGGGCACCACAGTCTGCCTGGAGTCCTGTGGGTCCCTGAGGGGCAGAAGCACCCCCGTCCATACCCCAGCCTGGCAGTAAATCGCTGCCCTGGACACTGAACTGCTGCCCCCGAGAAAGTGCTCCGAGATCCCCCGGGGACCCCCAGCACCCCAGGGCTGGACCGCGGCTCTGCAGGGATGAGGTTGGCCCCGGGCCGGGGTCCGGAGCAGTGCGCGGCTGCCGAGCTCCATCTGTTGGAGCCGGGGTGATGGTTTGGGCAGGACGGGACTGTCCCACCACTGCCCGGAGCAGGAGAGCAGCCTCCATCCCCGACCCAGGGACGGTCACAGCCACAGGTCCAGGGGCCCCGCGGTGCTGCGAGGAAGGCGGACCCCTGCCCGGTGCTGCTGGCATCGGTGCTGGCATCTGTGCTGGCATCTGTGCTGGCACCCAGCCTGGCTCCCGGCATCCCGGCCAGCAGCAGATGTCAGCAGCGCACCGGTGTCCAGTGAGGGTCAGCAGAGCCCTGTGGCCGCTGCTGGGGGAGCAGGGAAGGGCTGAAGGGCTTCTTCCAGAGGGTACTCGTGAGCAGGGTGGTCACAAGGATGCTCAGAGGGGCTCCATGCCAGGGTTTCATCCCTGCGTTCCCCACCCTCCCCCTGCCCAGCTCGGAGGTCCCTCCCAGCCGACCCTGCACCCCTCCCGCCACACTTCATCTTCTCCTTAAATATTTTCTTTCATAAAATGCTAAGACAAACCCTATTTTTTCCACTGCTCCAAGCCCGGGCAGCCGCATCGGAGCATCCCCGAGGACACGGCGTGGGGGGTGCCGGACACGTGTGTGGCCCCCCGGCCCCTCCCGCGTTTGTTCCCCGCTCTCCCGGGGTGGCAAAGCCATTTGGGATGGGCTCTGTCACCCAACCGGGCAGACATCTGTCCCCGCCGCCTTCCCACGGGGGCCACCCGGACCTCCCAGGGCGGCCATCCCCGCGTGGGACACGGAGGGGCACGGAGGGGCACGGAGGGGCACGGGGGG
>VZRZ01006869.1:184073-194554 GCA_013398175.1 Climacteris rufus | reverse complement strand
CTCCCTCCCTCCTGTTTTCTTTCCTCCCTTTTTCCTTTATCCAGCTGTGGGTTTGTTTCTAACCTGCTCCATGAAAGCTCCACTCTGGCAAATTGCCCTGCAGAAGCCCTGAAAGGCTCCTCACTGCAGAACAGGCTGCAGATTTCTGTCATCTGCACTCCTGGTGCACATCACTCGTGTTCTAGGACGACTCCAGGGGAAGTTGCCATTCTTTTATGATCAGTAAGATACTTGCCTGGGTGACTTCAGACTCCTCTCCAGATTAATTTAGTCTCTGACCCCAGCATGGTGCTGACCTCTGAGGCAGAGGTACCTGCCTGTCTGAACCTGGGCTGAAACAACTGCACTGCTGTGTGATCACTGCTGGATCAGGAGGATCAAAATCCCACAGAGGAGGAAGACAGATTCTATGATTATTAATCCTCAGTCGACTGAGACAGAAATTCAGGACTTCAAACTGCCTTAAATTTACACTGATCCTCCTCTAATGCCAGTGAGAAGTCTAAATGGAAACCAAAGTAGAAGACATCCTTCCTGCAGCATTTGTATTTCAATGTATTCATACTCATACTGCATAGGACCACCTCAACATGTAATAAAGCATCTCTGAACTCACTATTGCCCAATTATTTCACTTTGGTTAAGTGAAATACTGCTGCTGTTATTTAGTTAATACCTTTCCTCATCCACAAATATAAAGCCTTTGTAAAAATCTTGTTCCTGTCTCATTTATATTGCTTCTAATACTTCTACAATTTTTAATTATAGATGATTCAATTCTGAGAACAAACATTTACCATAATCCTTTTGCAATATATTTCACCTATTGCAGTTGTTCTTATGGGATTTTGATGTAAATCCAGCTAAAATTTGTTGCTTTTCTGGTTTTAACAACAACTGGATTTCATTTCCTCCGTTCAACAACTATGGTGCAATAAAACATATCTGAACAAATAACTTTGAGTAAATAGGATAATAATGGACTCCAAATTTTTTCACTCCTGGAAGTTTCAATTCACATCCTAATTTAGTTTTAATTGGTAGGGATTTGGAGCTATCCTGGAAGTTCCTACAGAAGTTAGTTTCTGTATCAATGTGTCTCTGCTCAGTTTGTACACAAAGAACAGACCCTGACTGCAGTATCAGGAATCCTGTAGGTCAGGATGAAGGGGCAATTGTCAGGGTTACCAGAGGCAGCCTGTATTGCCTGTCTATACTCTGCAGAGCTTTCTAGTAATTCGGTGTAATGATGTCTGACACCTCCACAGTTCTTAAATAACACTTAGCACCTAAACCACAGCCATGTTTCACGCATTCAGATCCCAATGCAAACGTGAAAACAGAGTAAGAACCTCTGAGGAGTTTGAGTGGTGATGCGATCAAATTAAGTGATTTTGCAACAAATATAGTTTGTAATCCATAAATGCAAATGCTTCAAACATAGGTCCTATAAAACAAACTTTATTTTAAAAATCAGTTTTGCTTAATGCATGAACTGTACACGTTTATTTGGTTTTAAAAAGTGTATGCTTCCTCCAACAAACTAATATCATATCAACAATATCACACCAACAGCTAAGACTCAGCTGAGCTCCTGTGTGTTTAGCTGGTGTGTAGCAAGACCCTTGCTCACACTGAATGAAACCATTTTTATATGACAGTTTCCTTATGTAAGAACTGCTAAGGAAAGGTATTAAAAGTTTTAAACTTTTCTCCATTAAAAATAATCAGCATCCTCATAAAAGTGAAATTATATTGTTCAAACTCTTTTTTTTGGCCATGTGATAGGAAACAAACTTTAGAAATGGAGACAAAACACTGGGAGGAGATATCTTCTCCTAATTTCAGTGCTCAGGACTTTTTTAGTCAAGCTAATCAATCTGAACCACTGATGTTTGAAAAATTGGCTTGAGAATGAACAAAGAGAGTGAAAATACAAACAAACAAACAAAAACCCCTCTACAATCCGGCAATTACAAAAATTCTGGAGGAAAAAGAGTTCAAAAGGAAAAGAAAGGGTTCCCAAACTCTTTGTTGGAGCATATGAACCTGAGTTAGGAGGTGCAAAGATAAACATTTCAAAGGAGGAAAGAGCAGGGGATTCTGCCTGCTGTGGGGCTGGTGATTTAGATGTTGGAGCTGAAGAAAGCTTCCAGGGAACAGAGGGTCATTGTGCCTGGAATGCAAAGGCATCCGCAGCTTTGTGGCGAGAAATGCCCGGGAGCCGCCGCAGCTCGGAGCTCGCTCACTGCCACGCGTGGAAATCCGGGGAGGGGCAGCAGGGAAAAGGGGAAAAGGGAAAAGGGAAAAGGGAAAAGGGAAAAGGGAAAAGGGAAAAGGGAAAAGGGAAAAGGGAAAAGGAGGTTCACCATGGACCCCCAGCTTACAGAGTCAACGGGCAAGATTCGGGAAAGATCTCGAACTTGAGGGTTTAAAACTCCAGGTTTAAAGGGTTTAAAAGGCTTAAGGGAAAAATCAGCAGACTTCGGGAGATGAACTGAAGAGTTGCTTCAGGCAAGAGAAGCAGCGCTTAGCTATGAACTGGAATTCGAACAGCCAAGAATGACAGTGTGAGTCCGAGCAAAGTTACAACAGCAGCCAGGGCTCGGGGATAGGGTTTGCACAGAGAGGTGGGAACGCAGCACCGCTCGGGAAAATAACGAGCGACTTGGAAGCTGCTAAAAGTGAATAAAGGTTGAAAAATCTTGCCTGCCTGACATATTAGAGCTTTATAAACAGTTAAAACCCCGTGTTTTGGTACCACCATTGAGTGCTGGTGGCTGCGGGGTGAGCGTTGTCTGAGACACACGAGTGGAAGGAAGCGCAGGAGCCGCGGGGGGCGGAAGGAGGCGGGGGAGAGGTGCGGAGCCCACACCGCTGCGGGCTGCTCGGCTTCGCGCCGTCCCACAGAACCCTCCCGCTTCCCCGAGAGCCTCCCGGTGCCCGGGTGATCCCCNCTGCCGGCAGCGCCCGGTGGCACCGAGCTCCCGGCGGCTTCTCCCCGGGCGGGGAAGTTCGGGCTGTAAGGGCAGAGCCCGGCGATGCGATGGCACACGGGGCAGCCCAACCTGCAGGCGCTGGCTCACAGCGCTGCCCGCGGGGTTCCGCCAGCCCTGTCCCGGTGGCTCCGCTGCCCCCGCGGGAGCAGCTCCGGCTCCGGCTCGTCCATCGAAGCACCCCAAGTGTGCTCATCACACTCATGTGCCTGTCTGTGCTTCCCCCTCCCCACGCTCTGTGAGTGGTTTAAAGTCTACCAGGGCGCTCTGAGCCTCAGCAATTCATATTTACACGGGGGGCAAAGAGGGGTGGGATGCATTTAAAAATTACTCAGTTCAAAGGTAGTGGCTGGTCTTTGCTTGTCTGTCAGATCTAAGAGGAGTGAGTGGATTTTCATGGAGGAATTTCATGGAAATTAAATCTCTACTGGAGTGATCCATTCAACTCCTAAAGCTTCAGCCCAGTTTTGTATCCTGGATGAATGCCCGGCTGAATAGCTTGGTGGGGATGCAAAAAGCCACCTTAAACTAGGGATTTTTCTTCTGCTAAATTGACTTCAAAGTAGTAATTAAACAATAGCGAGCTTAAAAAAAAAAAACAAGTTATAAGAAGATATAGGACAAAACTACCCTATAACTAGAGGCTGTATTTTATGGGAGAAGGCAGGGGGATGGGATGTTCAAACTGGAAAAGCAATTGGGTAGAGGCAAATCGAGAGAAACAAAAATGGATGCAAGAAAGTAAAACGAACTGCACTGATTCAAAACTTTTGTTGGTTTGTTCATTTGTTTTTATTGAAGCTGTACTGCAGTTGAGTCTGGAGCTGGGTAAGTGGAGGCAGGAGGAGAGACTGAGGAATTGTTCGGGATATTTTAAACAGAAGCATCCAGTTCAGGGGTGAGAGGCTGAAGCGGCTTTCTGTGGCCTTTGTCCTGTCCTGTGTTTGAGGCTTGTCTTCTCCAGGCTGTTCTGCATAGGGCTGAGCCTGCACAGCTCAGTATTCATCTCTGCTTTTGTAAAGCAAAACGGCGTTTGTGGCCAAGGGCAATCTCGCTGCCAATCTTCTCCCTCTTCCTCTGCCTCCAAACCCAGAATCACAACTGCATTCCTGTCTCTCTGGGATGATTTAGAAGCACGTTTGACTTGAAGTAAGACCAAATGAAAACTAATGTCCTGCCCGACTCCCGTGATGAACTCAGCCTAATTCTCCCCCATCCTGCAGTAGAAGTCTCTCACTTTCCATTTGCTGATTTTACTCCTTGGGGTCCTTGCTCCCACATGCAGAATGCTGCCCAGCGTTGCACCTTCTTCCATCATGCCTGCTCAGGAAAGAGAAATCTGGAAGTTTATGACCTAATTTAATTTAAAATCTCTTTGGAGTGATGAGTTTGGTGGCTTTCCTGGGATTAAATGCTTTTGGGTGTTTACTCCCACTATTTTATTGTGTAGAAAAAGACACCAAATGAGCTACAGAAAGAAGGGGAGAGAAACACAAATTCAGCACTATAGCAGTTGATAGAATTTTAATGTGTTTAAGGTAAGGCTTATTCTTTTAAAGTGAAATTCCCAACACTGCACTTAATCTGATTAGCACATTTTTTTCATACTCCCAGGGTATTTCAGAGAATTAATGCTCAGGTTCAGACTATTGAAGCATGTCAGTGTACACTGGCAGAATCTGAGCCATGGGTCTCTAAAACACTGTCCATCTCTTGACTTCTGACAAGTGAAACCATGGTTAATGGTACTCCAGGTAATGACTTTATAGTCTTATTAAAGCTTACTGCAGTCCTCAGGCTAGACCATCAAGCTTAAGTATTCCCAGTGTCCCAATGTCGTATTGCTAGTGTGATAGTTACTGTTAGAAGAAAGCTCTTAAAATATAATTTGCCATTGTTGCATTGCTTTTCAAATATACTTCACAGTCTGTTTGCATTGAGAATTGCTTTTTGTTTTTTAATCTTAAATTTAATAGGTTGCTGATAACTGCAGTGTGTTTCCATGAAGTGATGAGCTAAGAACTGGCAAGAACTGTTTGATGGGATATATAAAATCCTGGTGAGTTTTAGCCCACACACAGATACTCTTATTGTTACAAGCCTTTGCTCTACCTGTCAGAGGGCTGGTTTCCTGCCAGGCAGTAGTTCTTGTGATAACTAAATTTCATCCTCTCCAAAATGATACAAGAGTATGAAGGCAACACACATTGCCAAAAGCACTGCAAATGGGAAAGCACTTTGGGCAACACTGAGATGCCTCTGTGCTGCTGGCCAGGTAACAAACAGCAATACACAAAGACTTTGCAGCAGCACTAATGGAATTTGCTGGAAAGTCCACAATTTCAGCTCAGAAAACCATGGCAGTTGCAATAAAACACAATGGCAGAGTGTGTGTTTTGTTTACAGCTTTTCTGCCCGGCTGTTCCACACCATTCAAACAGACAATGTTGCTGGGGTGTAAAGTAATGAGAGCTCTGCAGGGTGGTTTGTACCAGCTGAGCTCAAAGCCAGCAGCTCTGGGACAAGATCTGGCAACAAGTCTGTCATGTGTGGGTGTTGTGTGGGAGGCAGGGGCACGTGGATTGCTGATATTTTATTGATAATCAGTCATCTCACCTTTCTCACGGGGAGAGCTTAGGGCTCCCAGAAAGTTACCTTGTGTGGCCAGGTGGGTTTCCATGTCCTGGGTCATACACCAAAACTGACCTAGTGTGCTTTAAAACAGCCTGAAAAAAGGGTCTTCCCACAGTTGTGTCAGTCCCAGCTGGGACTGTGCTGCCGAAGGAAGTGAGTTCCCTCCCCAGCCACACTTTGTCACTCCCAGGCTCAGACAGGCCTGCTGGCCTGATATCAGCCAGACCAGACTGCTGAGCTGGTTATAAAAATAAAGATACAGATGATCACTCTCACCTCCTCTGCGAGTCAGAAGGATCTAATTCTTTGTGATAAAGGATATAAACTGTACATAGAGTCAAGTCCCAAATCACATACACAGATTATCCACCTCTTTTGAGGGAGCTTGACCAAAGCAGTGGACGGTTCTCTGCATGTCTTCACTCCAAATGTCATTCTAACACCCACGCCTTACACACACTTTGCAGCATTACTTGTGTCATGCAGGTGTTCTGAGAGCACAGTCTGCAAAGCCACTGCCAGTGCTCACAAGACAATGTTTTCAGATACATCTGACAGTGATCCCTGACTTATTAAGAAGTGAGCAGTGTTTGTTCATCCAGAAAGTTTAGGGACTGCTGGTCTAAGACATCTTTATTGTCTGACTATAAAGATATCCTGTATCAAAAAACACAAGGGCGTATTAAATCCATAGCTGTGAAATCCTTTCCTAGATGGAAAACTGAGGTGTGCAGGCTGAAATTGGTTTATTTTTTAAGAAAGTGCTGATGGCTTTAACAATATATTGAATTCAAATGAGGGGAAGATGTTTCCTGTAAGCCACAGATGGCTTGAAAGCAGTCAGAGCCATCCAGTGCTCCTCACTGGTTTTATTCACAAACTTAAAGATGGTTATTTAAAATGAGAATAGCAATTAGGTATCTCTATCTTGGCAGACAAAAAAAAAAATCTTGTTAAAATACTAGAACCAAAATGGTTCTAACGTCCTTTACTGATTTTTAAATTTATCTTCTTTATACCTCTAGCCTCAGTGGTTTGCATGTTCCAGTTACTGCCTGTAACCACAAACATCTGTTGTGTATTTAAAATGAAGGTGGAGTCTGCATTAACTACATTATAAATCAAAACAAGTGCAACTTGTATTAATCCTTTGCAGATTTGTTTGAAATTTTTCTATTACTTTTGGAAATAAAAGAATACAAAAGCCAATGTTCTTGATATGAGCAGTGAAGTCCACCTGGTTAAGCCATGTGCACAGCATTCAAGTTTATTGCAGTGCCATCCTTTTCCAAAAGAGGAATCTGAACAATTATTTATATTTCCCACCTCATAAATGGTGGAAAATTCTTACTTCTTGTTGGCATCCTATCTTTGTAATTGTAATATAACTTACTTGTAATGCTCGTCTTCTTTTAAGAATTACTTTGTGAATTCTACAGGAGCAAGACCAACTTTATTGTTTGTGTCACCCTTAACTGTGTAAGACACCAAGGAGCAGGAAAGGAATCAGGTAACTGAGATACAGATCTCTGCCCATGCATATGAAAACATTATCTCTTAAATACTTGTATAACAAAGCTGTTAGGAAATATCAGGATGCTGGCTGGCTGATGTATAAGCCAGGAAACAAGTCCTGCTTGTAAACCTTTGCAACTTGTGTGGATGAGACAGGAAAAAAAGCAGGGAGATGAAGTGACATGAGACTCTAATTATGGGTGTGACACACAGCGTGTGAAATAGCAAGAAACAGAGTGACGAACCCGGGCTGGGGTGGGGGAAAGCATCTGTTTATGCATTAACAGAGCATTTATGGCAGAACACCAGGAGAGCAGTGCAAGGGTGGCACACAGATACAGCTCTGGGGGTGACAGGACACCGAAGTGTCCCCAGGGATGCAGAGCACAGCGCACGGGTGACAGCCGGCCCAGCCGCTGCTGCGGTACCGGGGCACAGCCACACCCGGCTCTCCCAGCCCCAGCCACCTCAGCTACAGGGAGCCAGGAACCTCTGTGATTTGTGACTCTGCAAGATGAAAGAGCTGCTGCAGGAGTGGGAACGCTGTACCTTATACACATCTTTATGCTAAAAAAATCAGGAGTAAGGTAATTAAGGTTTCAGTCACCATTGGCAACATTTGTTCTTTTGAAGGGGATTTATGGGGACTTGTTTTGCTTCGCTTTATATTTAACATCTGGACATTTTGTAGCTGCTTTGAGAAAGAAAGGACATCAGATCAAGCAAACGCAATTAAGTATCTAATACATATTAGCTTAGAATCACTCCAGAGTTTAAAACTGAGCTGCTGTTGTACAGTAAGATCAGAGACTTGTTTGCCTGTGGAGTTTTGGGGTGCAGCTCAAAGCTTTCTGGACACAAGGTCCCTTGGCACAGGCCTTTGGTGTCCATATTTGACTCCAACTAGGACACACAGTCAACATCACTCATTATCATTTTCAAACTACAGTTGAATGGCCATTAATAAAAGGTTTGTTTGTTTGTTTGTTTGTTTGTTTGTTTTTCCTTCTGATAACTTATAAATGCGACCACCTGCAGGATGGCTGAGCCATCCAGTATTTGCTTTTCCTGGGACACTTTCCACTCATTAACAATTTTGTTATTTTGATTTCTCTCCCGAACCCTTGCAACGAGCTTTTTGTGAATCTCCTTAAAGCCAAGTTGTGGAGCTTCTCTTGGAATCTTATCCTGTACACAGGTTGCCTTTGTTCAGAAAGGTGTAAAGCACTGTCCAAACAGAGACTATGTGAGGGATGTTGAGCAAGTAGCTGGGTTTGGTTGAGCTGTTTGTTCTGGGCAGCTGCAGAAGTCTCACCTGGTTTAATCTCAGCTACATGTTGTACCTAAACCAAGACTGCAGAAAGGGCAAGATTTGGCTGACTGTGCCTGTTTGGGTGGCGTTTGAATCACTTTACAGAAATACAGCAGCTAAAGAGATTTTTTTTTTTTTTTTGAGAGGATTCAACCTGTTTCTAAAATTATTTTTCTTAAGTAACTCCCCCTGGTTTGTTCTTACAGACCTTATATAATGTTTGGGGTTGTTTTAATCAGGCACTGTTTTGTGGGGAATAAATGAGGTTTTATTTCCCAGCCTTTTAACTAAAATAGTTAACTGCACACACCGAAGTCACTGTAAACTGGACTGCACTACAGCTGGGCTATAGAAAATCAACGAAGCTGATGATGTCTCTGATGAGAGATAAATGGTTTCTATGTAAGTCTGAGGTCTATAAAGTAACTGGGTTAATGCTGAGTATGTGACTAAGTAACAACCTCCACTTTGTAACTTTGGTCTTTTTAGATTCTTTATTATGACATTTCGTGTTCTCTTGAGATGGATGAAAGTAAATAACCGAGATTGTGGGTAATGAGCTTGCCAAGCCCAAGGCACCGAGAAGTTCTGAAAGCTCCTGCAGTCATAAATACCTGTGGGCTCCTTGCCAACATGGTCAAAACATTTTAGCATGAACTTTGGGTCTCGTTGTGTTGTTATCTGCCTCCTGCAATCAATTGGCTCATCATAACCCAGTGTTAGAAATTCAAACTAAATCTGTGATGCTGCTGCATGTGATCATTATTCCCGGGATTGCTGGCTGTAAAACATCATGATGACAAAATATGTTGTCAGCTGGATGTGCTGTTTCTAAAACTCATTAATTCTTCTGCCTTGCTGAGCCTCTCATTGCAACTGAGTGTGTAAGAACTCAGGATTCCTGGGAGATGCAGCATCCCTAGAGTGCTCTTAGATGCTGTGCTGTAAGGCAATGAAGCTACTGGCTATGTTGATTTTAAGTTACTTTAGCAAGAAAGGAAAATACACTCGTGCTTGGTAAATCAGGAATAATACAGGACTAAACATCAGTATGTGGTAATGCACAAAAACTGTTGCCTTCACCTCCATCCTGCACTACACACCTTTGGTTCTCAGCCTTGTACTTCAACATGAAATCCGTAGGATCCTCCCCAGAAACCTTTTCCTGCCAACTCCACAGTGCTGGGGCTGCACAGCAACACATCAGAACTGCACCGACTTCAACTGCAGCCAAATTAAACAACCATCACCATCATCTTTGCTGTCGCATTTTCAAATGTTACCCTCTAAAGCTCCTTGTGCCAAAGGAGGACAAAAATACTGCCAGAGGGAAGCCAAAATAGTTGTCTTCAGAAGGAAGCACAACCACTGGAAAAGCTTTTCCAGGTAAAACCCAAAGCAATTGTTTTATGGCGTGAGGGCGGTCAGGTCTTGGAATAGGCTGCCCAGGGAGGTGGTGGAGTCACCATCCCTGGAAGTGTTTAACAGGTGTCTGGATCTGGTGCTGGGTGATGTGGTTTAGAACCATGGAATTGCCAAGGTTGGGATAGACCTTCAAGATCATCAAATCCAGCCATCCACCCAGCGCTGCCACTGCAACCACAAAACCAAAGGCATGTTTAAGAGGCGTCTGAATCTGGCACTGGGTGATGTGGTTTAGTGGTTAGGGGTTGCAATGGCAGCGCTGGGTGGACGGTTGGACTTGATGTTCTTGAAGGTCTCTTCCAACCCTGACCATTCCATTCCATTCCATTCCGTTCCATTCCATTCCATTCCATCGCGACACCGTGAGGGAGAGCGCGGGTTCGCCCACCCCCTCCCTAAGGGGCGCGCGAGCGGTGCCGCAGCGCCGCCCGCCCCTCACCGCGCGCTCTGCGCACGCGCGCGGCACTGCGGCTGCGCGGCCGCAGCAGAGCGACTCCCGATTGCCCCCCATTCCAACGGCTACGGGTGAGCGCTGCGCATGCGCAAAGCCCCTGGTGTGTATGGGCCTCCCGCCAACTCGGCTCGCTTGCGCCAGGGCC
>VZRZ01006869.1:161115-183442 GCA_013398175.1 Climacteris rufus | reverse complement strand
CGCAGTATCCCCTCAGGGGTGCCCCCGGTGCCGGTACCGCCCCCCTACCCCCTCCCCGGGCCGGCGGTGCCGCTCGCTCCGCCCGCCCCGGCCCGCACCCTCCTTGCCGGGAGGATCCGCCCCCCCTTGTCTCCCGGTCCCGTTTCTCCCAGAATTTCATGGAATCGGGAGGGGGGTCGCCCTTCCCGCCTGCCCCCGCGCTCCCCCCGGTAGCCCCTCGGCCGGGAAGGGGTCGGGCCTGGCGGTGCCGGCCGGGCCCCGCGGGGAGGTCGGGCGGTTCCTCCCCGGGAGATGCCGTCCTGCCTGCCCCGTTGATTCCCCGGGGAGGCGGCGGCAGAGGTGCCGCTATCGGCCCATCTCCCGCTCCCCGTGGGAAGATGTAAACTTTCCTGGAGATCCCTCAGCGCTGTCTGCCAGATCTCCCTGACCGCGGGCTCTCTCTGTGTCATTTTTAGTCACCTGCTCTGCTCTCATTGTTTAGGCTTTCGAGGGTTTGCCCTTCTTCCCCCGCCTCTGCCCCCTCTTCGGTGTGGTTTTTTTCTTTCTTTTAAGGAAGTTGCATGGATAGATTCCCATCCTACTCTTTATAGTGGCTGTAGGATGCTGTGTGAATGTAACTCTTGGATAAAAATTTTTATGGGACCTGTGATTTGGGTTCCCAGCCACAGAACCCTGCAGGATACCTCCCCTCTTCCCTACTTCATCCCCCCTGCTCCAAAATAAAGCCCCCAGCAATGGGTGGTCGTACCTGGAAACTTCAAAGCGCTTGGAAGTTTGTGACTCTGGTATCTCCAGTGAGCATCTTGGAAAAATCAGCACAAATATTTTCTGTAGTTTTTCCTCGGAGTCCAAACCACTTCAGCATCTTCAGTGGCATTTTCTGAAGCTTGTTTACTTCTCGCAGGTTTTCATTAGGTGTTTGAAATTTTCTTCACAAATATAAATTCTAATTTTTAGAATTAGAATTCAGGAATCGTACAGGTCACACAGCAAAGCAAACTTTGTAAGTGCAACATGTAGGTCACTGTCCTTTGTAGGAAATACAAATGGGGTTCTAACTCCTACAGACAGGCTCCTGAAACATATTTGGGCAATAAATAGAAATTAGAGTCCAGATTACTTTCTGTTCTTCAGTGCTGAATAGTGTCTCATGCACTGAGGGCATCCTGTGCCTGAGAGTCATTGAACTTGCACTTTTATGTTGGGAAATCCCT
This sequence comes from Climacteris rufus, assembly GCA_013398175.1. Lineage (NCBI taxonomy): Eukaryota > Metazoa > Chordata > Aves > Passeriformes > Climacteridae > Climacteris > Climacteris rufus. Next base: position 182,228 of record VZRZ01006869.1, on the reverse strand, counting down.
TCTCTACATCTCAGTAAAAAAGCACAGAAGCCACAGAAGGCTGTAAAACCTGCTGCTCTAAAGATAAAATAAAGGTGCTGTGAGGGGAAGCACCACGTTTAATACTTTAGTGGGCACAAGAAATGGGAATGCAAATGAACCCCGATTTTCATTGAAGAGTGGTTGAATGAATTTGTCATTTTGTGATTCTAGGGTACATGTAACTTCTCATTTCTTACATCGAGCCCACGGAAAACTGATCTGTATGGAATAATCTTTGTGTTTGTTGTACATGTGTTCCATTTTGGTGGAGTGAGTGCAGAATCTGCCAGCCAGTGATGCCACAGCACGTCACTCCCTGGATCCAGTCTGTGAGACTTTCTCTGACAAAGCTGACAAGCAAGTTTCTGTCAGCAGTAGATTTAATCACTATTTTTTGTGATTCTCACTCATTTGTTAGCCTTTTAAACGTGGAAAACCAAAATACTGAGCATGTTTTAAGTTGCATTTTCTCTCATTGCAGTGAAATGTAGCTTGATACTTGGCAAACTAGATTAGTTGCTCTGGGTGATTTAACTTGAGAGATGAAAACAGAATTTTGAGTGCTTGCATTCAGAATTCTGAGGCTGTAGCTGTATAACTTGGTTCATCTTTCTCAGTGTTTTTTGTTTCTTTTTTTAATGGACAGGATAAATGCATTTTAACACAAAGAAAAGTGATCTGGGAGTAGTGTTTTCTCACATTTATGAGAAAGCAAATCTAATTTATGAAGAGATCTATAGATATTTCTCATGCTCAGTTTTTTTTCTGCAGTCTTTAAAAATGTACAAATAGTATAAATGCCCAGTGATTCAGAAAAAAACAGATGCAAAGAATGCGGAGTTGGAAGGAAAACTTCTAGATATCCTTGTGAAATGCTTTCAGAGTAATTTAATCTGATGGTCAAAATGTGAATTTCCTTTTTGGCCTGGTTGAGTTTTGAATAATTTTTCAAGTGTTAAATTATTTGTAGTTGTAAAGTATTTCAAAACATATATTACCTTTTTTTTCAAACATCAACATCTATGCATCAAGTAAAGAGTGGCATTATTTTTAACTTCACTGTGAGCCTTAAAAAATCTAATTATGCAGAAGTGCTTGAGGAAGTGAGGCTGTGTCAGGTTCTTGTGCTGCTGCAGTGACGTGCCTGTAGTGCACTGGGAGGTGGAAAGCAGCGAGCTGTGACAAGGTTCTTTATAATCTTGTGTCTTGGAAAGTTCCTATTCCTATAAATTAAATATGAAGAGAGCCACGTAATTTTTATGTGTTCTATAAATTATTTTCTTTTTTAAAAATACGAACCTGCTTGTTAAATTGAAGGGTACCTCTGTTTTAGTAGTAATTCTTGTTCCTGAAAGTCAGTAGAACCTGTGCACGTGTTCAGGGAAATTCCTGATCATCCTTCTAAGAACTGGCATCATTACTGTCAATATTTTGATAATATAATCCAAATATAAAATGAAACAGGTAGACCCGGTGGATTGTGTGTGTATATACCACATTATTTAAACCAAAACAGAACTTCTTGCATTTTACATTATTTTGTTAGTGTATTTCTAGGCATCACTGTGTGATTTGCTGAGCTATTTATTGAATGTGAGCTGAACAAGAAATCTTTGTGATATTATTTCCTCCTTGTCTTTTGTAGGTCTTTTTCTGCTCCCAAATACTGTATTATTTAAGTTTTAAAAAGTACACTATTTTTTAGTATTTTTTTTAATATACATATCCTTTCTTCAGGAACCATTTCCTTCTTTCTCTTCCGAAGGGATTACAGAACAGTCTTGTTTTATTTTTGCTTCAGAAGAATACAGTATAGTAATTCTTTTGTGTTTAACACTTCAGGACTCTCTGTTGCCACTGCAGAAGGGTGTGACGAGTTTATCCAGATTGGCACATTTTTTGTGCAAATCAGCAAGTTCCGAAATCTTTGCATTCTTGTTCCGAGCGTGCGTCAGCGGCACAAACTCTGGGGTTAGAACGGAAAGCAGATGGAGCTGCTGGGGGACAGCACAGGCACCTTCTGATGCAGGAGTTTTTGGCAAACCTTACAGGTCAGCCTGGCAGTGTGTGGAGGCAGAGGGGCGCAGCAGGGCTGTCTGTCAGCAGGAGCACACGGCGCAGAAACTTGAGGACTTTGCTGTGCTTTGGGTGAGGGGGGCAGTGAGTGATACCGGCATTATGAGCTTCTGACAGCGCTGGGGAGCACCGGCTCTGCCCATGCAAATTCCAGAGGCCAGGCCTGCATTTTCATGCAGATTTGTGCCATTGTAGCCCAGTCCAGATGTTTTGCAACTCTGCTGTTCTTATGGCTGGGTTTGACTTTTTTTCTAACACGGATTTTTCCAACACAAGTTCTACCGTGGCTTTTCTTAGCAGAGTCTAACGAAGACAAAGGCTGAGGAGGATTTTATTGCAGTTGTGGCCAATTCTGACAGTAAGGCTCAAATCTCCAAAGTAAAAAATTCTAAGAAAGTCTGTTTGAAGAAGATTATATTTTATTTCTTGTGAGATCCAGAAGCAAATGAACACAAAATTCTTACTGCTGGGCCAAGAAGCTCGTACGCTTGTTGGGTATTTTCGCTTCTGAACGAGCAGCATCTGCCTGACTTGGGCATTGGGACCTCAGTGTTACATTTTAAAACGTGTTGCTGGTAGCAACACATGAAAAGTTTGTGATTCATACCGAGTTTAATTTTAAGTTAGGTTTCAGAGCTGAGAAGAGCAGCTCCCATGCGCTCACTGAAACCTGGTGTGGTACTGCCAAACTGACTGTGGGCCACGGAAAAGTTTCCATTGCAGCACCTCGGTCACAGAGGTGTCTAAAATTTGGTTCCTGACGCTGTTTGAGTAGTCACAAGGTACCAAAAATGGTAACATTTTATCATCTCATCTCTACTGTTTACTCGTCTGCCCTGAGACTTTGTGAGCCTTTACACCCAAAATCTGTGCTCGACTCTGAGTTTTTCTTTGCTTCTGTTTTTGAAGACGTTCAGTAGCATGAATTTCTTTCCATGTGCAGGTATATGTATTTTCCACAAATTCCTTTCCTGTAATAAATAACTATAAAAATGAGTTGTAGTAACGTTTTTCCCCAGTGATGCCCTTGTTGTATTTTCCATTTATTTTTTCTTTTCCTGCTTTTGTGTTAGCATCCCAAGTTTTATATTAATTCTCAAACTTTTTTCGTCTAAATAAACTGCTTTTTTTGTGCTGATAAAATTTCATAAAAATTTGGCAAAACACTGCCTCTTGCCAGGGGCATGTTTATTTGGATATATTGAAGAAGAGGGACAAGTCACTTCCAAGCATCTAATACAATATTTATAAAACTAAGTTAATTTGCGTTTTGTTGCCGTTGCCGTGCTGATCGCACCTTTTTTCCCTGTAGCATTGAGAGGATTGCAGTGGCATTCTAAGGTCATTTAAAACCATGACAAGCTCAGTCGGACAGAAGAAAGTCTCCTCCAGACAAAGGAAGTGTGGGTTCTGTCGGTCGAATAAAGATAACGAATGCGGGCAGTTGCTGATGTCGGAGAACCAGAAGGTGGCGGCACATCACAAGTGTATGGTGAGCGGCCGGGGGAGGGATGGAGCCGGGAAAACGCTGCAAACGCGGGGAAAAGCCAGCCAGATTCGAGCTGGCACACACGGCAAACCACTGCACTTTGGTGGCTTTCATACCTGTAAATTTCTCTGTCGTTTATACCCTTGGAAATGAAAATAAATTTTTGTCTTTGCAATTTTAGCTGTTCTCGTCCGCACTGGTTTCTTCACACACTGACAATGAGAGTCTTGGTGGGTTCTCTATTGAAGACATTCAGAAAGAAATAAAGAGAGGCACAAAACTGGTAAGTCTCTATTTTGGCTCTTGGAAATGGAAGGCAATATTTTCATGCCTTCCATAAAACTTAGAATGAAAATGAGCAGTGAAATTAAAACACTGTACAGTGTATTTAATCTATTTAATTTTTTTGTTAGATTTCAGAAAGAAACCCACATTCTAGGGTCCTGGGAAGAGAATTATTGTGCCTTTACCATATTTGGTTTTGCTGCCAAAATGTGGTTTTCACTACCAAATACAGTTTTTGGTCCTTTTTATATTGATTTAGAACATAATGCTGTGGGTAGAGATGACTTATGAGGTATGTGGGTACAGTAGTCATTATAGCTCCACCAAGTTAATGAGATTGAGCAGCAATTACTTTTTTTAATTCCTGAGGAGCTAATTCCTGAGGAATTTTTTTTATTATTATTTATTTAGAACTAGTTGTTTTCCATTTGGGGAAATGAGTGAGGCTCTTTTAAAAATAATTTTAACAAATTATCAGTTCACTCCTCCCATTAAAACCTTTCAGTTTGGTTATTTAAAGCACTCTATGTATCTACCAGTTCTTGGACTACTAAGGGAAGTCCAAAGTATTGTAGAACAACAATTTTATAATAATAGTCTCAATATTTCATCCACTGTTTCATTTGAATCTTTTCCTATGCAGGGCACTGTATTTGCTCTAATTAGCTGAAGCATAAATAACTGTTCACAAGTCATTCTTGTTGTGATTAGGAATTTCCAAAGAACAAGGTAGCAAATGGAACTGCAGATCATAAAGAAACTTTTTGATTCTTGTATCTTTTAAAGGATGTTTCTTTTTATGTCTTTGGTGGTTTCTCTCTTTCTGCTTCTGAATCACTTTATGTTCCTTCTCTGATGCAACACTCAGTAGATTCTTGTAGCTCACCAGCTGTGTGCACCAGGCCCTTTATTCAGGTTTTTGTAGAAAACCTGAATCTGTTTAATCTGGAAGATTCATAGTCCTGAATTGTTTCCTATTTGGAGAAAATGTACAAGGTAATTTTAGATCTTAACTTAGGTGCCTTATCTCTGTCTGTGGCTGTCAGAAAGCTGCAGCTCTGAATCAGTCTCTGGAGGAATTTCTTTCTCCATTGGTGTGTAGGAAGCCTAAAGGTAAATGTTTGTCATTAGCCCAAATCCCTTCTCTCAGAGCTTGCTGCTCTGGCCTGCTCATTGATGGGGGAACACAATCAGCAAAACCCCTCAGTGCACTGGGTTAGTCAATATTGATATTTTGGAGTCACTTTGTCCATGGGCCCCCTCCTTGAGGAGCTGCTGCTGGCCAGGGGGGCACGGGCAGGGGAGAGCTGTTCATCACCAGAGTGACAGACACTGACCCTGGAGCCTTTCTATGGTGATAGGTGTGTCTGAGGAAGGCTTGTAGGGGCAAACCTTAATGGGCCAGTCACAAAAACCTATGAAGTCTAAATATTTGGAAGTACAACTCACTGATATCTCAATTATCTGTATTATCTATATTATTTCTAGTACCTGTGCATTGAAATTATTTTTTAAAGAATGTGCCTAATTTGCAGCTTACCAAACTTCATATACCTGATACAACTTGGGAATTAGTGACTGTTTGGACAGCAGGACCTGTGCCAATTGAATAAATATTTTATTATATATTGGGAACATAGAGCAGTAAATCACTATAAAAATGTGTGTATTGTTTTACAGATACATCATGGTGTTGATAAAAAGAAAGTTTTCTTTTAGTCACTTCTGTTTTTCAAAAACCCTGACGTTCTGACTAAAATTCATTGGGTGGATACATAAGCCTAAGCTTTTATAAAGGGCTTTGTACAGCAGTTATTATATATTAGACCATACTGTAGAACAGATTTATGAGGTAAAATGCCCATACAAATTAGATAGCAACTAGGGAACAGTATATAACTGCACCATTTCAGAGCTTGCAGAGGAGTAAATGGAGATGATCCAAGGCTTTGACATTTTTACTGTTCAGTTGACTTTGTTAAAATTGAAACACAGGCTGGTGGTATATTTGGTAACTTTGGTGATGTATTTTTTGGGCATATTTGGGACCAGCAAGAAGAACTTGACTGAGTGCAGTGGACAGAAAATGTATCCACAAAGATATATAGGGAATATCCTGCATTGCACAGTTAGATCTGGAATTGCTTGTAACCTTTTGGGGGCATGGACAATATGCAGGATAGAAAAAAAAATGCTTCAATTGTCTTGAGAGAGGAGTTTATTGGGAAATCCTGAGATTTTGGGGCTATTACCTCAGTAGAGAACAATGCAGAGAAAAACGTGGTGATACTTCCTTTCCTACCACAGTGTAAGGACCATGAGCAATTTAGAAGTGAGATAGCTGATATTTCCTGTGTGTCTAATACAAGAAGAATTAATTAATGGGAAGGAAGAGTAAAGCAACAGGCTCACTTCTAATCTTTTTTGCTATATCAGTATAAAGAGCAAAATTTAGTTTAGTTGAAATAAATTCATTGTATTTAACAAATATTTTGTTAAATTTAGTGTTTTGGAAAGGACTTAAGGACATAATTATAGAAAAAAAATGTAAAGTTGGCTGCTGATGCTGAGGTAAATTTGCAGATCATCACTATTTCTGACTGCAGGATTCATTGCCAAATGGCTGTCATCTTTTTTTTTTCCCTTCTGCCTTCGTAATGTAGTTCAGAATTAAACTGGTACAATTTATTATTTTAACTTTGCTGAGTTGGTTGGTACAAACAGAATGTCCTTGGGAGGGGGATATTTAGGTGGATGGCTGTGTCACTTTCATTAGATACATTCCACAAAAACAAATTATTTTCTTCACTGAGCTGATCAGCAGCATCTGCTGGTTACTGCACTGTTGCACACTCATAACAAATTTCTTGATTTTAAAATAAATTACAAATAAACACCTGAGAGCAGGAGGAGAAATACCAAGTAGTATTTTGTCACCAGGAGTGGTAAACATACTATTTTTTATCAGAGAAGTACTAAACAAAAAGTGACATGAATGGTGCTTTGTTTTCCTTTGCAGATGTGCTCTTTATGCCACTGTCCCGGAGCGACCATTGGCTGTGATGTGAAAACGTGTCACAAGACATATCACTACTACTGTGCTTTGCATGATAAAGCTCAGATAAGAGAGAAACCTTCACAAGGCATTTACATGTAACTATTATTCATTTGCTATGTTTATTTTTGTTTTTATATTTTGCATTCTTTGTTTAAAAAACAAACGACAAAGCAAAATAAAACCCCACTTTGGAATCTAAACGAAGCTGTTGCAAAAAATTCTAATGATGATTGTGGCATTCAAAATAGTGATGTGCTCAAAAAGCATATTTTCACTGCAAGATTTATGTATCAGTGAGTCTTACAAGTGGGAGAAAAATGTACTGGCATTTAAATTTGAAAGATGAGTAAATAATCTGTGAATCGTGACTGACTTGACAGTTTTCAACTACTTTGTTTATAGGATTTTATGTCGAAAACACAAGAAAACTACGCATAACTCTGAAGGTAAAATTATTCCATATAAATTTTTCCCATTGTAGAAAGATACTTGGTTAAATTTAATTTTTCTGGAGAATATAAATGTTTTCAGTAAAAATTAGAACTACTTTTTTTTTGAGAAACAATGAGTTTGAAAGCCCATCTAATTTCTGTATTTTCTCTAAAAATTATTGGTTGAGGTGGAGAAAAACCTAAACCATAAATTTTAGGATGTTCAAAAGATTTGATGCTCCATGAAAACAAAGTATGGGTAGAAGTTATTCATTCCCTTCTGAGAAGCAGCTGGCTTATATTTGTAGTTAAATACTCACAATGTTAACATCTGAGATACTTTGTCAGGTAACAGCTGATTTTTGCTACTGCTGATGTTCCCAAATATTCACTATTTTTTGGACTATTAAATAGAGTTTGACTCTTGAAATAAGGAGCACCAATAGTAAATGAAAAGGATTGTGATGAGTTCACTTAAAAATTTATTTCTGAATCATTTTGATTTAAAAAAAAGTTTTATGAATCTGAAAAACTGTGTATCTTTGCAGAGAAGAATAGTGAAATGCCACAAATGTAGATAAATTGTGTGGTCTGTTAAAATTCCAAACTAGTTGTGCTGTTGTATATTTATTTGAATTTGGGTAAGCAAACAGTTGGTAGTTTACTTCTTACATTGCTTTCAACTGAAATGTCATCAGATTTAACTAATGAGGAATATGCAACTGTTTAGTGGAGATGAAACTTCATAAATCACTCCAGTCTCTATGCCAAATGTGTTTTTAAGGTAATATACTGCTTTTTGTGCTATGGGTAGCAGAGTTATTAATGATAAGTTTTGGGTGTTATTTCAATGTTCAGAAAGAAGAAAATGCCAGAGAAAATGGATTTCATTTTTTTAGTCTATTTAAAGAATTATTGTGTGTTTATATATAAACTCTCTAATTTTGCTATTACTGAGTTTAAACAAAAAAAGTTCTATCCATGTTATGTTAGTTCTCCAAAGACTCAGGGCCACGTTATCTTGGAGGTTGGCACTTTGTTTCTTTGTTTTCAGGGTTATTTTGTGTGTTAGCAGAGACAGAATATGAAACACATTTTGAGTCCAGAGAGATGAATCTCTTCAACTGACATTTAAAAATAATCTTTTATACCTACCCACAAATGGCTCAATGTTTGACATTTATTGAAAAATGCCTCCAATTCTGCAAAAGCCAGGGGATTACTTTTTCTGCTTGGGATTCCTTGCAGAATCTGAACTTGTGCTTTTCTTTAAGAGTTTTCAGAAGCCATGATTTCCAATTTTACAATGTCATTTTCTAACAGCAAGGGCTTTAAAATCTTATATGGATATATTGGGAAAAATTAGAGATAGTGGTGCTTTTCTTAATTGTTGGTGATGGTAGTTTATTAAAACATTAAACTAGACTCACATAAAGAGACTCCTAGATTCAGGGTAGGAGAGGAGGACTAACAGTATCACTCAGAAAAGCTAAGGCCAAAGAACCCAACAGTATATTATTTAGCATTTAAGTTTGCACACATTTTTTTGTTTAAAATAGTTGGTTCTGTCATGCTTTGCACTTCTAGAAATGTGTGTAGCTATACTTCACATTTCTGGTTTCTCTTTTTTATTTAATATTTCACTGAAATTCCACCCAGTGCTGTTTCCCAGAGAAGATGATTTCTTTTCAGCCCATACAGTTTAGGAAACTGTACCCATAAAGTAATTGTTATTTACAGTTGTGGATTTGATAGTGCCAGAAGCTGGGGCTCTTTTGTGATAGACCTTTAAATCAAAGAAAACAGAAATACATATTGTATGTCTGATACAATGCTGTATTTGTCACAGCAATGGTATTTTGCTACATTGGAAACTAATTACCTTTAGCAGACAAAAATTACAGGGTGGTTTTCAGAGTTTCAGAAGGGACTTTGGAGATTTTTTTTTTCTTAAACACTGAAGTTTGCTCAGTAAAATGACAACTGGAAGGTGTTGGATGGTGAGATTAAGCTTTATAAATGTATTTTGTTTGTTTCTTGGTGAAAATGTGAATGTCAAGGAGGCATTTAAATGTGAAAGAATGGTGGTGTGTGAATCCAGATAAAGGACTTGGCAGAGAAGAGTGACTAGACTAGGTGGGGAAACTAACTTTAAATATAGTGGCTCTGTTGGGTTTTTTTGTTTTTTTTAAATCGTTTTAGTTTCATTTTCATTAATCTTTGCTCTTAGCAGTGTTTTCCTAACAGAGCAGTTAAAGCTTATCTGTGGTTCTGTCACCCAGTGTAGGTGCACAGAGGCAATGCAACCATCAGTCCTTTTTAATGGAAACTAAACTACTGCTGCTCTGGGTTGCTGTTTTATTGGGTTTTTTTAATTACTATTATTTTATTGGGTTTTTTTTCTTTGTCAGTTTAGAACACCTGTGGATTCTCTGTATCCAGATTTGATTGATGCAGTCCAAGTATTTTTATTACGTTCTTATGTTATTGGATGTTCAAAGAGTTTTTAGGAGTCTTTGGTCTGTTTATTTTCTGTAGGCAGCACTTCTGCATAACAGTGAGATTTGTCCTTCCCTTCCCTAGAAAATAGATGCTTTTGGGGCCATACTTGCTAAAGTCTGAGATCTGGCTCGTGTACTTTTGTTAGAAGTTCTAGTTTAAAAAGACTGCCTGTTAACCATTTAATAACAGCCAAAGAAAATTTCTTGAGGCTGCAGGGAAATGTGGTTGAAGGACTGATGCTGGAATTAAGTTACCTGCTAAAATTTAATAAACAGGCCCTCATAGATGTTATGTATTGCTGTCATGAAATTCAAATGTTGTGAGGATTCATCAGACTTGGTATCTGCTTATCAAAACAAAATTAATGAGGGATGGGAGTTAATTTTCCTTCAGTTGACAGGAGTTGCTGAACTACCTGCTGCTTTCCTTGAATATAAAAATGTGAAACATGGCAACAGAGTATTGTGCTCTTAAATTCATTATCTGTTTCAACAGATTGTTGGGTTTATCTAATTTATCTGTATGGCCTGGCCTTCAGGTGACATAGAATAGGAAAATTGTATTTCTTCTGTATTTCCTTTGTGTATTTCAGAGTGATTCTTCTGTGCTGGGTTCCCATTAACTGGAAAAAGGAAATCTAGATTTTTGCCTTTACAAATTTAACGGAATAACTGAGCTTCAGATAATAGCATAATTCATAATTTTAGGCAGGCTGTCGAAGTGTTCAGTACCTAACAGGTTACAGGAATTGGTGCCAGTGCTTTCAAATGATCACAGCTAACTGTTAGTTGAATTACTGTTCAGTTTGATACAATTGCATTTATTCTTTTTGGAGAATGGAGTATTGTTGAACTAAGGTTTTGGAACTGTTTGTTGGAATTTATTCCAATGTACTGGAAATAATTGTTGAAAAATGGAAAAACTGGCCTCTCTCAGTTCCCTGCAGGTGGGGCTGCCCTGGCTCATGTGTTGAATTTAAAACAAATTCAGCTGATCAGGAATAGTTTAACATAAACTAAGATAAGAATGTAATTTCATTCTTCTGTTCCATAGTGGTGAAACAAAGACTAACAAAGACACCCGGGTGACTTCTGTTGTTCATGTTTAAAGCAGATGCTTGAGAGCTGTGGGGTCAGAAAATAAAATGTCTGTGATTCCTGTTGTAGCTATGCTCAGAGCCTCGGGGAATTATGTTTCCACAGTGGAAATAAGGACATTCCCTGTCTTAGCATCCTTTTCATGTGATTCTAAAGATCAAACATGGAATCTATGCTTTTCATACTGCTCAGTAAGTTGAGTCAGGATGATATTTCTCTGTGAGACCTATTTAGAGACACTGCAATCTACAGCACACAGAGTACTTTCTCAAAGGGCTGTGAAAACCAGACACTGGCAGGAAGAACATCTGCAACTTTTTGGCTTTGCAGTTAGGTAACGTTCTGATTCATCTTGGGATTCTTCAAGCAGTGTTTGTTCCCTGCTGCATTTTCTGTAGCACTGGTGTCACACAGGTTTGTCTCACAGTGTTTGCAGTGGTGCTGTCAGGTGTCACCATTTCTGTACTGTTGCTGTCAGGTGTCACCATTTCTGTACTGTTGCAGTTGGGGTCATTTTGGTTCTGATGGTGACAAATCCTTCCCAGGCTCTGCTAACTCAGCCTGCTTGTTGTCTGTCTTCTGGAGAATGTTCTGGATGTGGCATCAAATGTGTTTGTGGTGTTCCCACAAGAACAGTTGGTCCAGGCAGTAAATTAGCAATGTCCCATCATAGACTACTGAGGGTTTGTGCAGAAGCATCACACCAGGGTTTTATTTTGTAAAACCACACAGCTGGTGTGGAAAATGGAAAAAGAAAAATGTTAAAGACACGTGGTGAATGGTTTGTCCTGTCCAAGGATCTGTCCTTTGCTGTGATGATTGTCCTTCCCATCCAGGCAAGGTGTTCCACAGAGAGGCTTGGTCAGCTGCTCAACAGGATCTTCCAGTGGTCATGAGCTTGGTGACTGTGCAAATAACCCAAGTGTGTCATCTGTCTTCAGCTTTGCCAGTGTTTGTTTGCTTGAAAATGCATTTAGATTGTGTGGTTCTGAAGGACTATTTTATTAATTTTCTATGTTAAATCTACTTAATTAAAGAAATAATCTCAAGTACCTTATAACAAATAACTTTTGGATGACAGTCATCAGTTCCTTGAAGTATCTGGAGCTTTTAGTAAACATATTAGTGGCAGGACCTAAGGGGTAATTTAATTTTTTCCTCTCCACTCTTACTTTAATTTAGATATGTTTCATGTAACTTCTTTTTCCATTGAAAAAGATAACCCAAAAATTATATTCAGCATTTTGCTTGTTAGCTTCACATCATTTGCTGATAAAAAGTACTATTACTTCATGATGAGTTTACCTGATTTAGTATTTGCTTTCAAGGGGTTTTATGCAAATCCCTGGTTCTTATTAATGCTTATAGATGTAGCCACATTTTTAGTATTGACTCCTGGGCCAATAAAATTTTTTAACATTTTTTTGACATTTCTTTCCAATTTAAAATAATGATATTGGCACATATGGTTTATTGGATTTCAGCCATGTTCTAAGGAAGTCTTACTTTAGCATGCTGAAGTACTCTTCTTTCTCTGTTATGTTCCATTGCTCTTCTAAAAATCTAATAAGATTAGAGTTTCTCTTTTATCCCAAATGCACTGTAAAACTTAACTACATATGTGTGATTTCAGATTTACATAGCAGCATGTCTAAGCCACTTCAACATTCTGTGCTTTGGCTTCTTTTTATGTCCAGTCCTACTTGCAAATACATTTTGCCAGTCAGTTTTGGTTTTTATCTTCCTCATACAAACTCAGCCCCCTTTGTTTCTGGCTCACTTAGTCTGTTTAAGGTAATGTGGGATGTTGATAGAGCAGTATTTATTGTTCACATCCTCTTCTTATTTGTTCTTGCACAACCTTTAAATCACTTAACTCTTTATTACTTTGCTTTAACCTGGCTTTGGGAAAAGGGTGATTCCATATGTATTTCAAGCTGATGCAATATAGATCAGTGATATCTCAACCACTTCTTTGCCAAGCCTTATTTTAAACAGCAAAACATCTTGATTTTTTCCTTCTCATGATTTTTTCCTTCTAATCATGACCAAAGGAGAATTTTTAGATTTCTCTCCGAAGCTGAATCTCCCTATTAAGAGCTGATGTAATACAGCATTTTGCCAGGCTTCCTTCTGTGGTGCTTTGTACTGGATTTCTAAAATGCAAATTAGAGGCTTGTTGCTGCTCATCTGAATTTACTATATCATATTCCTAGGTGCTTTTTAAAATGTAGATGATTTCCTCTTGGTTTCTACCCTTACCCCCCTTCTCAGGCCATATTGTGTATTGAGCTCTCTTCTGATCTAGCATTTAGGGATTTCTGAGGGAAGCTCATAGACACCTCCTTTGAACACTTTAGATAAAATTAGATTTTAAAAATCAATGCAGCAATGGGATATAGGATGGGGAGCAGTTGAAGAGCATCCAATGAATCTCAGGGGATTCAGAGCATGGGTGATATCCATGATAAAACATCAGCTGCTCAGGGAGGGGTTGAACAACTTTTTGTGTTTTTCTTAGTTCAAGCTGACATGAGAAGTTGGAAACACCCAATCATCAGATGCCAGGGACACAGGGTAAGCTGGCAGTGGGCTTGAGGGGAGGGATAGGGCACCAACCAAACTGTGTATTGAACATGAAGAGCATCCAGGGCAGGAGTGCTTGACAGCTGGTTACAGTCTCTCCCTCTTCTGTTCCACAAGTTCAGAGTAAAAACAAGAGGAGCTTTAATGTTTTGAGGTGTGAGTCTTGCAGCAGAGATGGGGTAGAGCAATCCTCACATCCTGGTGGTGTTACTCTGTGGGTCCATGTCACTGTAGTAGGAGACCTAAATCTGCAAGGAATTGTATTTTAATGAAGGGGTCGTGTAGCATCTGGATTTCAGTGAAGTCTGCACTTTTCTGGAAGTTGTAGTTTTCAGCACAGAAGAGGGGATCTCCTTTGAGGAAAGCTGTGCAATCTTGATGGTTTTTTATCTTACACTGAAACCACTTTTAAAAAATACAGCATTTTCACTTCTCAAATCTTACATATACTAATAATTGTAGACTAAAAAATAGCACTTAAGAACTTTGTTAGGAGACTGTGACATTTCTTATAAAAAGCTGGTTTTCATAAGGTGTGCTTGGTTTTAGCAATTATGATTCACATCTAGTTTTTTAAGTGGGACTGTAAAGAGTTCAGGTCATTCTTTAAAGTGTAGAAAATAAGAGTGGACTAAGGTGGAAAGCATTTTGGGTGACATTGACAGAATTGATAAGGAGCTTTGGAAAAACTAAGGATTGTTTGTGAATGGATTGTGCATGGCTTCATCAAACACAGTAGGGAAATCCATGGAATTATTTTGGAAGGAATATTTTTAACTTCTTACAGGTGTTATTTAAAGGGTCATGAATTTAATAGTAACCTTTATGTAAGACTTTTTCTAGAATACCCATCTATGATTTCTGTAAATGTGAAAATAGACAAATATTTACAAATTTCTTTGAATAATTGATGGAGAGTTCATATGATGAACAAGATAAAAGAGGATTCTTCTGTTTGAAGGAAGATTTTAGATTTGTAATAAAATTAGGTATATGCATTTTAGGAGGTCAATATCTAAACTGCATAATCTTGCCTGGGGAATTTAGCAAGTGATGATAAACGAAAAAAGTGTTAGATAGGAAATTCTGAGAAGAAAATGTAAAATGTATTGTTTCGTTAGATAATCCATGTCATCATGTATTTATTTTTTTCAGAGTAAAATAAATGGTGCTTTTGACATCTAATTAGAAAAGAATATATTTATCAAAGTATAGGGATGTTGTAGACAGACTGATGTGTTTTAGTAGCAACTTGGGCAAGTCTGTATATGGCTGAATAATCTGTCAGTTTAAACCAGAAACAATTTGCAGATCTGTATGAATTCCAGTATAACCTGTTGTGGTGCATTTGGATTGGTTTTCTGCCCTTCCTAGATAACTGAGCAGAAGCTGTGGCTTTCTCAGGGGTCAGTGACAGACACAAGAGATGGAGCTGAACAGGATGCACTTGTGTGCCAGCCTGGGGCCAGGGTTCACTTGGCTTCTGCTCCCACTTGGTGGCTCTGGGATGTGTTCAGCACTGGGACTTCAGGCTTTTTGTGCAGTGGAGTCACTGTTACAGTGAGATAGAAATGGGTCTGATTTTTATGTGATAATGGGTAAGAAAGGCAAGTTCTGTCAAAGCAGCATTTAGTCTCAAACTGAGATGTCCTGTCTGGATACTAAAACCATATGGCAGTATCCATCAAGTGAATGTTCCACATCTTCTGATTACCATTTCCTTCTCATTGAGGGCTCATACTGATGTTTGTGGTTTGGATTTTGAGAAGAAAAGTCCTTTAGCAGGATCTGTGCATGTTTCTTTAAACAAGTCTGCTGAAATGTGTTTGTGGTGCAAGCAGGGGTGGGTGTTACACATTAAAAAAAGAGAGATGCTCCTGTGAGTAGGAAAGTTGTGACTGAATATAGCTGGTTGTTAGATGTAGTTTAACTGGATCATATTGGAATCAATCTTAAGCTTGCAGAGTTGATCTGTATCATCTGGAGAGCTGTGAGTTCTCCAAAGGACAGTCTGTGTGCCATTCACAGCTGAGCTGACGTTTGCAAAGGAACTTGTCAGGCCTCTCTGCTGTGTCTGTATTAAACATATGCATTCTTATATTCTCAATGCTTGTAAATACTTGATATGGGATGTTGTCAGTGTTGATGATTTTCTCTAAATTGGCAGCTGCTTTTAGCTGCAGATGTAAAAATAATTCTGTAAGGAAATGGAATTGTAGATTGGTTTCACAGAGGCAAAATACTTCTCAGTTTTAAAACTCGATGTTGATGTTATTACCCAATGGGTGATTTTTTTTTAAGTCAACAGGTATCAATTAATAAAGCAAGGAGAGAGGTGTTACTTGGCTACACTGGTGTACTATCAAGGGCAATTTAAACTGGAGCTATGCATCTTAAAATAATAAATTAATAGCTGATTTCATGGGTGAACACACTTTCTGGTTTCAGTGTAGTTTAACTGAACGTTGTTTTCAGTGAAGGTGAAGATCTGTATCTGAGGACACATTTTATGTCTGAAAGTAGAAGTTGTAAGAAAAGCTAAACCTTCATTTATTATGTCATAAAGATGCAAAGCTGTATGATGTAGAAAGAATTAAATAATGTTTTCAGGATGTGCAGTTGCATGTTTGTAATAAGTGGGAAAAAGTGGCTATTTTTATTTCTGGACAAAATTCAGAAAATGTGTTTTTTCTTGTCTGGTTTTGGTGGGTTGTGGGGTTTTTTTTGTTTGGTTTGGGTTTTTTTCCTTGGTTTATTTTGTGTAAAATGTTGGAGAATCTTATTTGATGATGTTTTCTGACTTCTAAAGCAGATTTAGAAGAAAGTATCAATGAACACGAATTGGAGCCTTCACCTCCCAAAGGAAAAAGGAGGGGTCGTAAGGGAAAGCCAAGAAAAACAAATTTGAAAGGGCAATCAGAAGACACTAGATCTACGTCCTCACATGGCACAGATGAAATAGAAAGCAGTTCCTATGTAAGCAGTGAATATGCTAAACTTCTTAGAAGACAGAATTGCATATTTCTTCTCTGAAATATAAGTTTTATTAAAATTTGCATTTGTCTGAGCCTCCAGCTGGTGGCCACAGGCTTTGAAAATTGCAACCTTATTTGTAACCCAGCAGAATATTTTAGTAAAATGTTTTTCTTTCAGAGAGACAGGTCTCCCCACAGAAGCAGCCCCAGTGATACAAAACCTAAATGTGGATTCTGTCATGCAGGTGAAGAAGAAAATGAAGCTAGAGGAAAGCTTCATATATTTAATGCCAAAAAGGCTGCAGCACACTATAAGTGCATGGTGAGTAACAGTTTTGTTGTTAACCAATCTATTCTGTGAATTTTGTCTGGACTGCTGTTCTGGTTTTTAAAACAGTACCCTCACATGTAATTATGCATGAGTATTGTCTGTATGCTGATGATCTCCTTAAGCACTGAAGTGTTGCAAAGTGAGCAATTCATTTATTTTCACTGCAGGCAATATGAATAAAAGTTGGCTTCATGCTAAGAGATGGAATTAGCTCAGGGAAACTCTGTAGCTTATTAAAAATGCTCCCTTAGTGTCTAAATGCATATGAAGTATTTAAAAAGGAAAACAAAAAACAGTTTTAACTAAAAGAATCCACTCCAAAAATAAAACAATGTCACTCCACAGGCATTCAGACACAATCTGGGAAGAATCCATGAACTTCATTAATTTTCTGACCTGTGGTTTCAGGCTGTGTGACTCAAGTAGAGTGTGGGATATGGAAGTTCTAGAAAACTCTTGCCTTTAGATGATGACATTTATAGAACTGTCAGCCTGAATGGGATGTAATTTCAATGGACATGAGGAGACAGTGCAGTCTTTCATATCACTTGTTCTGTGGATGAGGTGGGGCCCTGGGTAACAAACCTCAGTGCTTCCTGTTGTACCTCAAAATGGATAAATAGTCCAGGCAACCTGTGGAGTACTCACTGATTTCTGTACTCAGTCTCACTAACAGAGAGCTGGTGTGTGGCAGCAGCTTTGAGTCTTACTCTGGCAAAGTTCTTTGCTAGTTTGTGTGCCTGAGCTTCAGTGTTCAGACAATTAAAGCTGAGTATACCAGGATGATGGTGGAAGGGATGGGACTTCTGTGCTCCATTGCCATCCCTCAGGACTTTACAGCTGTATTGACATCAGCATGCCATGAATCTGAATTGTATCTGTGTCACAGGCAAGGAGATGGAGTATTCCTAAAAAGTTGAGTAGTGTATTTGATAATATTGCCCATTTGCTACTTTGTGTTTTCATCCTGTCATTATTTCTTGTCTACTCCTCTGTCTTTTAAAATACATTTCTCCAAGGCAACAACTGTAATTAAAGCAGTCAGGTGGGAATCAGAAGGAATGTTCTAATTGCTCAGCACAGGGTTTTTCCTACTTTGTTGGTAAAGCAGATGGTGTCTGAGATCACAGAACAGGATGTTCAATGCCCAGTTATTCCTCCACAGGAAAGATTTCCAATCATGTTGGTGACCTGACATTATTGCTTGTTTTACAGTTGTTCTCTTCTGGCACTGTCCAGCTAACAACAACTTCAAGGGCAGAGTTTGGTGATTTTGATATCAAAACTGTACTTCAAGAAATCAAGAGAGGAAAAAGAATGGTATGTACCTGCAGAGTGTGGTGAATGTGTTAGTGGTGCTGCTAAGGTGTGTATAGCTCTGCCTCCTTCCTTTTGTCTTACAATCTTTTCCATCTGTTTCTAAACACAAAATTAAAATATATTGTTACTTGTGGGAAGGGCAGCCAGATAGGAATCACTTTAATATTAGTGGTGTTTGGGCATGTGGTATTTGGGATTCTTTATGACAATGTACATAATTATTATTATCATGGAATCATATGACTCATATTAGCAGTGCTGTAACTATAAGAGAGTAACAGTTTTGGACCTGTGTTACTACAAACACACTGTGTGGAAGCTGCAGATAAAATTAGAGAATATGCAGTTCTTACAGTGAATATATCCTCTAATATATTGGAAACAAAACAGTGTTTCCAACTGTTTTAGCAGAAAAATGTATTAAGGTCTCAAGAGATGGGGATGTTGGTAAAACATCACACTGGATTTTATTAAAACTCAGGATGTTTTCAAAGTGCTAAGAAGTTTATGAGGGGTCAGGGAGAGAACAAACATCTAACAATATTGTTTCTTGAAAAAAACCAATTTAAGACCGGTCATATATAACTTCAGCAGCAACAAAATGACCTTGGAAATGCAATAACATGTACTGCAATCATGTAGAAATTTTCAATGCAGTAGACAGGGTGTTCATATTTTAATGGGTTGGTATTTTATAGTTTCTGGTTTACAATGTCTTTGATTAACTTTTCATTGAAGGATGATCTGCCAGAGGAATTACTCTGTTCCAAAATGTTGGCTATAAATATGAGGAACACTAAACTGAATACTAAGAGACAAAAGACTGAGAGGCTGAACAGTGCTGTTCTCTTCTTTCCCCTGCACAGAAATGCACACTCTGCAGCCAGCCCGGTGCTACCATTGGGTGTGAAATCAAAGCCTGCATAAAAACATACCATTACCACTGTGGAGTAGAAGACAAAGCTAAATACATTGAGAATATGTCACGAGGAATTTATAAGTAAGGACCTGTGTAATTCTTGAATCTATAATGAAAGTACAGATATTTCTTGGCACTTCTGCCTAACTTGGCTAGTCAAATATGTTATTAAAAAAGAAGGTATTCTTTCATTTAAAGTGGTATTTTAAGTAATTGTCAACTTTACAAAATATTTCAGTTACTCTGCTAATATAAAATTTCTGTAGCAGTGTTGTAATACGAGAAATGAGAAAATCATTTGACTATTGTGATATTTTCCTTCTCCATTAATCTGTAATTTAGACCAAGAAAGCTGATGTCATGATTCCTCCCTATTGATGTGTTTGTAGCTTCCTTGTGGGGCTTTTTGGGCCCCATAACTTTCCATGCTTCCTGCAGAGCTGTGACTTGGCTGCAGCTGAGTTGCTGCTCTGTGCCCACGAGAGGGCATTCACTGAGCAGTGCAGTGGCAGTTCTGGAAAACCAGGATTGCTCACAGTTTTATTGGCTGCTCTTGAACCTTGTTTTCCTTCTCAGTTTAACTGATGCTTGACTGAAAACCTCGAATGAGTTAAGAGTTTGCAACTGACTTGTAGCACATCTCAAAACTACTTGAGAGGAAAGTCAGAGTTTGATGGATATTTTCAGGGTAAATCCTCACTGTTTCTTTTACTGTGCCAGACTCTATTGTAAAAACCATAGTGGGAATGATGAAAGAGATGAAGAGGATGAAGAAAGAGAAAGCAAAAGCCGTGGCAAATCAGGCACTGACCAGAATGACATTCCTCAGCAGCAGCTCAATGGAAACTAGGTATGGAAGTTACTCCTGACAGATCTGTTACCAAGACTGAAACGCAATATACGATTAATGTAGTTTATTGCAGTGAAGTATTTTACTCTAGTGTATGCAGAGTACTTTCTATTGGCATACTGTAGAAGAATGGGGAGGATTTGTTGGTTTTTAAATCCAGCTGACTTTGTAACAGTGTAAGAAGGGAGGCCCTCATTTCTATTGCTAAATGTAGATGTAATGTCAGAGCTGCTAAATGCTTTTCTGTACGATTTTAAATTTACTATTGTTTTCATCATTTTTTAAACAGGTTCAAGGGACAGAGTTATAGAACTGGGAATGGCTAAGACATCATAACTACTAATTCTTTTAAATTGTTTTCTAAAAGTCAGAAAAGGGTTAGTAACTTTTTACTACCCAACTCTGTTAGAAATTTCATTGAACTGCCTGAAACGTTCATGTGTGTGAGCCTTCAGTAAGTGGCAGAGTTTTACATGTCAATATTATGTAGTTTGTAGTCTGCAGTGTCTGGAAAAAAATGAAACACTATATAAATGATATGTAATATGTACAGTGTCAAAAGTTAAGGCAGACATTGAAATGAAGTAAGATCTATATTTCTGGACTGAATAAAAACCTTAAGATTTGGAATGTGTTAAGTTGTTTAGTGGATTCACGCAACGAGGTAAGGTCTTAGCTAGTTTAATTAACAACATGGACAAGCCGTGGTGGCAACGAGCTGGTACTTGGTGAATTTTGCATTTTCTTCCTGCACGAGTTGCGGAGGCCGGACTGGGAGAGCCACGCTGTGCTCGCTGGGGAGGCACGGCCGGAGAGCGCTCGGGCGCCGAGCAGCACGGACAGTTCAGGTGGCTCCTGCTGGGACTGGACAGTTCAGGTGGCTCCTGCTGGGACTGGACAGTTCAGGTGGTTCCTGTGGGGACTGAACCGTTCAGGTGGTTCCTGTGGGGACTGAACAGTTCAGGTGGTTCCTGCTGGGACTGACCAGTTCAGGTGGCTCCTGCTGGGACTGACCAGTTCAGGTGGCTCCTGCTGGGACTGCACAGTTCAGGTGGCTCCTGCTGGGACTGGACAGTTCAGGTGGCTCCTGTGGGGACTGAACAGTTCGGGCGGCTCCTGCTGCGGCTGGGCAATTTAGGTAGCTCCTGCTGGGGCGCTACCGTTCAGGTGGTT
>VZRZ01006869.1:144542-160248 GCA_013398175.1 Climacteris rufus | reverse complement strand
CAGTTCAGGTGGCTCCTGCTGGGACTGGACAGTTCAGGTGGTTCCTGTGGGGACTGAACCGTTCAGGTGGTTCCTGCTGGGACTGAACAGTTCAGGTGGTTCCTGCTGGGACTGACCAGTTCAGGTGGCTCCTGCTGGGACTGGACAGTTCAGGTGGCTCCTGCTGGGACTGACCAGTTCAGGTGGCTCCTGCGGGGATTGCTCGCTCCGCCCGGCATTGTGTGCGGGAGAGTTACTTGAGCAGCTGCTGGTTCTGAGCTGTGAGCTTTAGAACTCATGCCAAAGGGCTGTAGTTCATTCTTTCCCCAACGACCCACCTCTTTCTGTGTCCTGATTTACAAAGAACACTTCACCAAGTGTGATTAAAACCTTACTATACAAATGTTTGGACTTCACAGCCCAATATCTTTTACTTCAGAGAGTTACAACTCTTAACTCGCTATGGAATTTAGCCACCATATCTGACGTCCATACCTCAGGTGTTCTCTGTTGTGTGGAACACTTCATGTTTTGTCAAGAATATGCATAAAGGTCCCATATTCTGTAAGAAGAATGAGGAAACAACCTTTTTTGCTAGATTGGTATTTATTTTTGAATCACATGACCACTATATGAGAAACTTGGCATATCATCCTTATTGTTTTATTGATTATTTTTCCTTTGTCGAGTCAACAATCACGTCATGGAATTCTGCTTGGTAGAATCTGATGTTCCTTTGGGGAATGATCAGATCTAGGCTATACCAAACCTAACAGAACAGTCCTCTGACTGCTTTCAAAACACCTTGTCATTTCTAATGGCTACTGGCTTCAATTAGTCTGTTAAAGCACATCCTCAGACTTACTTAAATAAAACCAAAAAGCTGAATCTAGTCCACGTTTGTCTATTGCTACCACATCACCTTATTGTTTGTTTAGGGTTTTGACTTGTTTCACTCTGAACTCCCAACCAAACTTCTGGATTTGAAGGAAGGAAACAAGCAAAAGACACTGATTTGACTATAAACTGCTACAGTTCTTCTGTGATTGGTATTGCAAAAACGGTTCATTTGTAACATGAGTTTCTGTAGCATTTTTTACTTGTATTTTTAAAAGATTTAACGTGTGTCATTTGTCTTCTTATGCATTCCCTTAATGTCTTGAGGGACTCAATTACTGTATATTGGAGTTTCTAACATTTTACCTGTTAGAATTCAATCAATTCTGTTTGCTTTCCTGGATAATAATGCCGTTTGGAAAGAAATATTGCTGTGTACAGAAAATATTCAGTTACTGCTCTAAACATGATGCCATTGATCATTTTTATTTTGTATTTGTAACTTTCAAAATTAAAAGCGTGACTTGAATTGCAATGACAGATCGATTATTGAAATTGTCTATCAAGGTGTTTTGTTTCTCCTAGGATATGAACATTTTTCAGCCACTCAGAACAGTTTTAGAATGCAAAATAGCATCCTTCAATATTCAAATTACTTCAATTTGTGCCTCGGACATGGCCCTCCCATGGGAAAAAGGCACTTTGTTTGCAGCTACTGTATTTAACTAAGTTTGCATGGGGTAGATCTGCCAGCATACTGACTGTACTTGAGACTGAGCTCTAATTCATTGTGTGTCAGTGGCTTAGTATAATATTCACCTGTTCAATAATTCACCTGTTATGGATAAATGACCCCATTCCATGCCTCAAAGAACCAGAACAGCACTTTACCTTCGGGTAGCAGAACAGTGAGTGGCTGGTTTGCCTGTTACCCCCGTGTGCTGAAATGGCTGATGAAACTGTCATCAATTCAGAATTCATGGAAACAAAGTCAAAAGCAAAAACCTTTTCTTACGAGCCTCAAATTTGTCATAACTGACTTCAACTCATGTATGCTGGGTAAAAGTGCCTTACAATGTAAAAATTGTATTTATATGTTCCCAAGTAGCATCACCTGCTGGGGAGTGATTCTGTCGTGGTGTTAATATTTAGAAGAAATGTACCTCAGCAGTGTATTTACTGTACATCTCTTAAGTCCTTAATTGTAGTTTTAAAAAGCATGACAATGTATGATAGTATACAACATTTACATCATTTTTTTAAAAGACAAAATACTGCCATTACTGTCTTTTTATGTGTATTTTAGCTTGAAATTTCAGAGAGTCTGTCTGAATTTTTGGGGGTTTGGTTTTTTGGTTTTTTTTTTTTCTTTTTTTGGTAAAGCAATGTAATCTTTGCAAGCGTATATTGAAGATTATTCTGGAGCATCTACTGCCTTCCCAGAAATGTTAGAAGTAATGAAAGTGCTCTATAGGTGAACTAGATATGTTTAAATTAGCTAGTTAAATTAATACAGTCAATTCATTACTGAGGTTTTTTTACTAGGCACCTTCTGCTTTCATCTCACAATCAGAGAATTCAACATCATGAATTCAACAAAACTTGTCTTACAAAACTGGTTTCACTTGATTTAATTTTTTTTATTATTGTTACTTTTTGCCTTTGGGCATTTCTTTTGCTCACAAGAGGATTGTGTGCTGTTTAAGATGCCTGGAACCCTCTGAGGAGGGAGGTTTCTCCCCAGCTCCCTGCATCTCTCCCTTAAGAGATCTCCCCAACTCACTGTGTCTCTGTTAACAGATCTGAGGTTGTGCCATTCCCAGAAAGGACTGTACCAAGGAAGGACAGGCTCACAAGGATATTGTTCTATCTTGAGGATACAGCTGGTGCAATGCCAGAGTCCCAGGGCCTGGTCAAACCCTGGAGCAGTGGGCTGTGCTGTCCCTCCATTTCAGGGAGGGGGAAATGCTGGTTCAGTGTCAGTGCAGCTCTCTAGCAGGAGGTGATTAGAAGATCTGCTCCTTCAGGAGGTGCTGATCCACAGGAGGTTCTGCATAAGGCTCTAGTAGGAGTCACACCTACACTTCACAAGTCTCAGCTTTAGGTACAAAGAGCTGTGCTGATCTACTGTGGTTTGAGTCTGCCACATCTGGCCCTAAAATGTAGAGTAACAAGAGAATGTGCCTCTTCTTCCTGCCTATAGGAAAAAGAACTTTATGCTAAAACAGAGTGAAGAATGAAGAGGTGATAATCTATTTGAAATATCAGACTTATCTGGCAGGTGATAATCAGTGCATTCCAAAAATATTAATACACTGGATCAGATTGACAAGAAAATTAATCCTCATTAGATGAAATTAATCTGAAGAGAACTGAAAGTACATGATAGCAATTAGTAACTCTTCTTCCACGTCACCAGAGTCAGATTCCACTATATTAGTGATGGAGGTGAAAAAAACAGAACACAGCCCTTGATTTATAGACTTGGTGAAGCAGTTCCTATAAGGCAGATGTATGCACAGCCATGAGTCAGCAGTGACATCTCAGCCCTTAACCAATCCTGGAGAGCTGTTGCTTGTCAGAAAGCACTCAGGTTAGGCCAACGTTTGCAGCTTTTGCTCTAGCATACATTTACATTAGGTGTAAAGACAAGGAATGTATGGAAGAGGGTAAATGCATTCCTATCTACAATGTTATGTATATTTTGTTCCTGTTATATTGGCTTTACTTCCAAAGTTGTAGTTTGCAGTATTAGTTTCTTTTTATTGGTATCCTTGCATATATATATTCAATAAATGAGTTATGAATTTCATATTTGCATATCTGTCCTTTTTCCAAAAGTACAACTTTTGAAACTGTCATTTTAATGCATAAGTGCAGCATTTCCTATTGAGGTTACAGGCCCAGGAAAACATTACCAGGAGAGAGGTGAGAAGGCATCATTCTGACAGTGGCACTTGGTGGTAACTCTGCCTGTTTGTGTTCCTAACTCTGCACTGGCTAAGCTGCTTTGGATTTACCACTGCTTAATAATGCAAAGTGACTGACTTGCTGGGGGTTCCCTTTCATTCCCTTGCTTACCTTTCAATAATTCTTTTTAGTTTTTTTTCCCAAAAGTGAATTAATTTAGATTAAGGGACTAAGAAAATGCAGAGTATGTCCTGGTTTCAGCCTGGATAGAGTTTATTTTCTTCTAGTAGGTGGCACAGGGCTGTGTGTTGGGTTCAGTGTAAGAATACAGTTGGTAGCACACTGATGGTTTAGTTGTGCTAAGCAGTGTTTATACTAAGTCAAGGACTTCTCAGCTTCTCCTGCCCTGCCAGCAAGAAGGCTGGAGGACACAGAGCTAGGACAGCTGAGCCAAAGGGATATTCCCAAATAGTGGTGTCAGAAACTGGGGGAAAGCTGATGGGGGCTGCTGCTCAGCAACTGGCTGGGCATCTGTCAGCCATGGTGAGAGTTGCATTGTGCATCACTTGTTCTGTATATGCCAATTCTTTTATCATCATCATCATCATCATTACTATTTTCTTCCTTTTTTTGCCCCATTAAGCTGATCTCAACCTTACCTCAATCCCTGTGTTTTCTCACTGTAACTCCTCAGTTCTGTCCCCCATCCCATCAGGAGCAGCAGTGAGTGAGCGGCTGCGGGGGCCGAGGTGGCGGCTGGAGTTCAGTGGCAGTGTGAGTTCATCACCCTGCCCACCAGCAGCTGCATCCAGGATGCACTTTGGAACTATGGAAATGTAGCATAAGACATTAACAAAACAAAGGATCACTTGGAAATCACTGGATTTGTCCAAATATGTAACGGCCTAGAGTGACACAGCGATACTTCCAGTGATTTTAAAGGATCAGGAAATGTGCTGGGAAAACTCCATAGGAGGAAGGGCACTATTGGCCTATCAATAAAGATTTTATTATTGAGTCATCACCTTAAACAAAGAGTTGATTTAATGAGCACAGTAGGTAATTACTGTGACCTGAGAACAATCAAGTCCCCTGTCTGCACATATTTGTGTGACAGGAAAAAATTGTCAAGCATCATGTTCAATTTGGAGTTGTCAAATGATCAGGTCTTGCTGATGAAGTCATAGAATCACAGAATATCCTGAGGTGGAAGGGCCTCACAAAGATCACTGAGTCCAGCTCCTGGCCCTGCACAGGACAATGCCAGAAGTAATTATTGATGCTATGGTCCACAGCCATCTTTGCAAAGGTTTCCTGGAAAGGTTTAGGCTTACATTATCAAAGTTGCTGTTGGGAGTAGTTTCAGCCACATGGCTTTTGATGCCATGGAAATTACTACTAGATGTATATTTATTTGCTGGATTTTTTAAAATTTTTTTTTGTGGTTTAATTGAGCCAGCTGAGATCTTTGAAGAAAGTGCAGGATACTGTGGAGCAGCCTTCTCTGATTCGTGGATGTGATTTCTCGCTGGAATGGCCGGACACTGGAGTCTTGGAGCAATGGAGGGCGGACCCATAGGCACAGGAGGAAAAGATTTTCATTGTCCTTGTGTTTTGTGATGTCAGGCCAGAGCACTGAATGCTTTGAGGGCTCTCAGGTCCTCACTTAGACAAGCTCTGCTTCCTCTGCCATGTGTAAGGCATTGCAGCACAAGCACAACCACTGTAGTTGTCCTTGTGCCTAAATCAGACACCCCATGTGGTAAATTACTTCCCAGCATTAGAGACAAAAGGGTTGTGTAACCTCTGAAGACTCAGCTTGTCTCTGCTTCCTCCTGCCTGTGCAGAACTCAGGGTCAATAGTTTAAACTGCAAAATTGATGGAAAAGGGAAACTTTTCAGTGAGCTCCTAAAAAAAATACAAATTTTGTTAATCTGCACCAAGTTAACAAGCTCCTTGAGCAGAGAAGCAATGGGCACAGCTTATTTTAAGTGACTCTAATGACTTTTCATAAGATAGCAGGGAAACATGGTCTGACACCAATTTAAAAGTGAGGTTATAAAACCTGTTTGGAAAACCCTACTCAGAGTAATTATTAAAAATCCTGCAAGGATGTATTGAGGGGGATTCTCTGCAGTTCTGCTCTGATTTGAGATTACCTGGTATTTTCATTAACAATTTGGATGGCATGTGCTGATTAAATTGTAGGGAGCACCAGACTTGAGCTAACTACTGACTGAGCAGAAGATAAATACAATTCAAAGTGGACTTGACAAATTCAAAAGAGTTAGCATGTGATGCAGTCAGTCCAGCAGTGGATTTGACAAATGCATATTTGTACACTTCAGCAGAAGCCACAATCAGCTGAACAAATACAGGATGGGACAGGACAGGCTGCTATGGTAGCAGTTGTACAGAAGAGTTCTCCTGGGGTTATAGCCAGTCACCAGCTGAACACAATTCAACAGCATCCTGTTCCTAAAAAAAACCCCAAGTGTTGTTGTGGAATTTATGAACAGGAATGTAATCTTTAAGATACATGGTGTGGTCCCCTCTTCCTCATGTGTTAGGAGAAAGCCTTTTGTGGGACATGGCATCTAACTGGGCACTGCCCTTCCTGGAAAATGTGCATCAGCTGGAGATGACTGGAGAAAAGCAGTGAGAGGGGTGACAGGATGGGTGACTGGGCTTGTTTCAAGGGGATAGGAGAGGTCTTTGCAAATTAGTTAGAGGTAGATGCAAAGAAGGAAATAAACACTTTCCCCAGGTGCAGGTAGGGCACAAGAAACAGATTCTATTGCAGCAGGAGACATTGAGCTGAGACATTCAGATGGGCTGTTGGCCTTGACAGCAGGAACAGCAAAGCTCTGGAAAACCTTTCCTGGGCAGGCTGTGGAATGTCTGGAATCAGGGATTTTAAAGGAAGAGTTGGTGGGCATGGTGCAGGGCTGGCACAGACGAGGGTTGGAGGTGCAGAGGACGAGGACAATGCAGAGCCTCCCAGCCTGTGGTTCATCCACTGCCTGTGACCCTCTCACACCAGGCCTGCGAGGGACTCGGAGCTGCTCTGGAGCAAACACTGCGCTGGCACAGCTCTGGAGCACAGCCTCGGGGCTCACAGCCATGGGTTTCCTTTTTCATCCCTTCTTTTAAAATAGCACTTGTGGTAAGAGCATCTGTGGGCACACTGGCCTGTTCTGTGGAGTCTGCAGAGTCAGTACCAACTCCCGACACCGCCCAGTCTAAGACGCTCTCCACGCTTCCATTTCAAATTTTTGGGAATACTTCAGCATTTCAACTTTCAGAATGAATGTGTCCCACACCTTAAATGTACGTTTTTGTTGTGTGAGAATAAGCAAAGTGACAGCAGTGCTTTATATGAATGTGTGGGATTAGTGGACACAAACCACTTCTTAATTGTGTGTATGTGCGTGTGTGTGTGTGTGTGCACTGGATGAGAGAGAGTTTGGAGTGGCTGATCTCTTACCCAATTACTGTGGCAGGAATCTTCAACCTTTATCTGAATTTTTGCCAGAGATGGTATCTTACTTTGTTTAAACAGAGTTCTCTGCTTTTATTTTTCGTAAAACAACATTCCAGCTCAGAAGAAAGCAACCAGGGCTGGTGCTGCCCTGCTTTTCATGCCCTGGGTAGACATGCAGGTTGCTTGGCACACATGCAAGACCCAATTTCACACTGCTGGCCAAAAGAAATTCCATATTCCTGTGCAAAGACTCCCATCAGGCTCTGCCTGCCAGTGGAGAGCATTTCAGAGGCTTGGAGCAGAGGGGGGGAAGAAACTCCCTCCCAAACCATACACTAAAAATAGGCTGATGCTGTGCAAACAGCTTTGCTGTGAACTTCCTTCTGGCAGGTGGCCAATGCAGCTGCCCGAGAGTTTTAAGCCCAGATACCTCTCCAAAACAGAAAGTCACTGAAGTTAAGCACAGTTAGCAACTCTTTTAATCTTACTGCTCCCTGCTGTGTTGTCTCAATTTCAGCTTCTTCCAGAGTGCAGGTAGCTTATTCAGGATCTAAGGTCAATTTTTTTTTAACCTAAACCATGGTTGAGACTGGCGCTGGCAATCCCTGGAGTCTGCAAGTTCAAAGCAGGGAGGAGGCCTTTAATCTAAAACTGAAATGCTCAGGTGACATGTCCAAAAAGTGCTTTCCTGCAGAGCAAGAACTGCAGTAGCTGGGCTGCAGAAGGTTTTTAAACTCTCCAAATTGCTGTTAACTAAACATCCTTAAATCCCAATGTGGTGATATGAAATTGGAAAGACGGTTCCTTAAATAAGACTACTTTAAAAAGAATAAACACAAGACTCTGGGCAGTTGGATTGAATGATAGCAGTGATTCATTCAGGCATTGAAGCCTATGAGCTATTTTGGTTTGCCGTATTTTCCAGTGTTTTTACTGCTTCTTAGTGCCAACATTTTGCCCTAAAATAAATCACGTCATATTCTTCTGTCCATTTGACTATGAACACTGGTGTTTCAATTTCAGTATCGAGCTTCCTTCTTTGTTTCAATAGCTGCTGATTGTTTAGATGTAACAAGATTCACTTTTTCCTTTATCATGATTTTATAGGAAGAATATTTTCCAAGATTAATTAAATCTCTGGGTCATTTTCAGCTGTTTCACAGGAATCACTTATAATACAGTAATTTTGCATAGCTGTTTTTTTCCCTCTCAACTTTGTATTGTCAAATACTCAGTTTTTATTTGAATCCTCTGTATTCGATTATCTTGTCTGTGTGGCAATTAAACAGAAGATCAGTGTCATTGTGCTTTACATTCTCTTTAAACTCTCATCAAGAGAAGGACCACACTAGTCTAAGTTTGTAATTTGAGATGCATTTGGCAGGGGTTCAAAGAGACAGGAGCTCTAGTCTGTCTCACTTCCCCTTGGAAAGCCTTTCTGATGCTGCCAAACAATATTTACACCAGCAGGGAACTGAGTTTTGGAAAACTTTTCCAGGCTCTGAAGAAACCAAGCAACCTGAGACTTTGATAAGCCGTGGTAAATGTAAAAACTTTTGATGTTATCACTGTGTAAAACTTCTATTAGCCCATCAGATATCACAGATTTACAATTTGAGGAATGGATTTCAGTTAAGAGATAAGAGCAGAGGTTTGGCAAAAAAAAAGTGTTATTTGAAGCAGAATTCTCCTATTGTCATCTCTGCTGAACACTTTATGATATCTGACATTGCTGCAGCTACAGGTACAGGTGCTCTGTTCTGCAAGTCCATGAACACACTGTTCACTAAGTAGGGTCAGTGTCTGCAGCCAGGCAGCTTTAAAAAGCATCAAGCTTATTTCTTTTTCTGGGACCTTCAGCTTTCTAGCTGTCTGGAGAGAGGGTTCAGGTGAGGTCCTGTTTTCTCTATCCCAGAAGAAAGGTTGTTTCTCCCCCTTGCTTGGGGTCTGGCAGTCCTTTGAGAGCAGTTCTCCCCCTTCCCACCCCTGTTTCATGGGGCCTTTTGAAGACAGATTTCTGAGCGGGCTTTCTACTGGCTCAAGCAGGATTCTGGATGGATGACAGAGAGTAAGCAGGAATTTTAGCTCCCTGCTGCCTGGTCGTTTAGCTTGGGACCCTAAAATTAATTTATTTCCCCTTCTAAATATAAACTGAGTTCTAAAAGCACTCTTTAACTGAACTGTTGGACTCTGTCCTTGCCAGGCATCTCATTCAGTCTTGCACCCTTAACACAAATCCAGATTCAGATCAGGTTTTGCTTCTAGAACAGCATTTCATATTTGAGGATCTGAATTACAATCTTGCCATCTCGTTCTACACAACTCAAGACTTGCAAAGGAGAGGGGAGTCCTGAAATGCAGCTCCCTCCTGGCCTGGAGTTTGTGTCTCATCTCCACTTCCCTTTTAATCTGTCCAGAGAAGATTTCTGAGATACTTGAACGGCTGCCAGGATCTGCATGGGAGGCAGGGGCCTTGGCATGTGAGCCCTGACACCTGATGCTCAGTGTGCATGGAGGCAGTGCCAGCTGGATCCTCCAGCCCTGGCGAGTGCAGCCCTTCTGTCCTGTCAGTGAGTTACCTGATCCACTTACCTGCTGGCTGTGCTCTGCTGCTGCTCTTCCTCATCCTCC
The DNA here is from genome assembly GCA_013398175.1 of Climacteris rufus. Taxonomy (NCBI): domain Eukaryota; kingdom Metazoa; phylum Chordata; class Aves; order Passeriformes; family Climacteridae; genus Climacteris; species Climacteris rufus. The sequence continues at coordinate 150,406 of VZRZ01006869.1, read as the reverse complement.
TCCCCCGTTGCTCAAACAGCCTCCTGCCTTCTCTCCAGTTTCTGTCCTCACACCTGTTGGCCCCCTTGTCCATGCTGGTGTCAACAGGCTCCAGGTTATTTTTTTTTAAGCAATCCTTGCATCTGGCTCACCTGTGAGTGGCTGTACAGACACCTCTCCTCAGAGATGTGACACAGCGAGTGTTCTACATCTTTTTAGAAATGCTCCTGGGCTTTGCAGGCAGCTCCTGCACTCAGCTGCCTGGTGGAAGCAGATGAACCTGTTCACTCCTCTGAAAGCAACTGAGCAAGGGGGGCAACCCCACAACTCTCCCTCAATCCCCCCTCCCTCAATCCCCCCTCCCTAGGGTGCTGGGAAGACCTGCCAGCACCATCTCCTGCATTTGGAGTTGTCCAGCTATCCTCAGGCTTCAGTGGAAGGTGTGTGCAAATGAGCTTCCAGTGCAGATATCCCGGGCTGAAGTCCTGCTGCAGGGTTCCCTTGGTTTCTTGCTTTGTGCTTCCATCTAAGCAGTGACTGAAAAAGTTGAGGCCGTGTTAACTAAGCTGTTGGCTAAAATAAGCTGCTGGACTTTAGCAAGGGCACTTCCCAGGCACAGCCCATCTCCCAGAGGTCCTTTACGCCTGTCTTGCCCTGGGAGTTTGCTGCACATGCATGTGGTGATGTGGGCATCTGTTCCCTCCTGTACTCCCACAGTCCATTTAATTTTGAGTAAACCAGCAGGGTTACATTAATTCTGGTGGAGTTTACACTGAAATGTGCCACACAGAAGCTTTTGGGTCACCCAGGTATCTTGTTATGCTGAGTGAGGGGAGCAGAAGAGGTTTCCTTGTTACTGGCATGGAGGACATGCACCCCTCACTATTCCTTGCTGCACAGGAAGGAAGGAATCTGATTGTTGTAACTGCCTTGGGCCTGCTCTTTGTTGGGCTTTGCTGTTGCAGGGGATTTGCTGGTCACCTTTGATGTTGCTGGGCACCTGGGGTGACTCCTTGAGGGTGGGAAGGGCCGTGTGTGCAGGCAATGCAGGTGTGGGAGGCGTCAAGGAGGTTGGTCTGGGCTTTACGGTGTCCTGGCCAGGGGTTTGCAGCGCTGCGTGACAGTGGCTGATAAACACTGCTGTTCCCCTCGAGTGGCAGCAGGGATGGTGCTCGTACAGCAAAAGTTCTTTGTTGCAGCAGCTCTGAAAGTGGCTCTAAAAGGCAGAGCTGTGGTTGTTAACCTTATTTTCTTAGTCAGCAACTCCATCAGGCCACACTGTTCAGTGAGTGAAGCTGAGCTCGGAAAACTGCCATTTCCAAAAAAAGTAAAGAAAATACCTTCCTGCTAGTTACATTGCTCAGGCTTCAACCCTTGTGTCAGGATAGGTTCAAACAAACACAGTGTCCTTGGGGCGGGTCTCTGGATTTCAGGTGTGCCTTCCTCTCTGCCCAAGCCCCTTCTCACAGCTCTCCTGTGCCAGGGAACAAGGTCTCTGGAGAGCAGGGAGAGGAGCAAGCCCAGTCCTCAGAGCTGCTGGGGGCAGGTGCACCCCACATGTGCTCACTCACGGCCATAGGGCTTGGCCTACCAAAGCCTCGGGTGCTTCCATGGGCACAACGCCCCACGGCACAGGGTTGGCTTCAGTGAGGGAATCTGCCTTTGCTTGTTTTCTGCCATTTTAAATACTCCTTGTAGAGGTTTGTGCAGGCCCTTGGGGGGCCCTTGGCAGCAGGCGGGCCCCGGGCCCCTCCGGCCGGGCAGCTCGGGGTGTGGGGGGCGTGCAGGGCCGAGCGCCGGCCGCCCCGCTCGGGGGGACAGACGTGCCTGGGCCTGCTGGGCCCTGCTGGGATCACGGAACGGATGTTTGCCAACCAAAGCTGAGAAATGCCATAAATTCCAGCCCAAAGTGCAGCCCGGTCTGCAGCAATCTGGGCTGCGTTCCTCAGGATGGGTCCCATTTTGTCCTCAGCCGCTGCTGGGGTTTGTAGTAATTGTGTGATTTTTGTGTCGCTGACCAGTTCTTGCACTGTTGAATAAAGAGCAAAATGTCTAAAATTCCCCCAGCCTCCATCCTGGAGTGTGAAAACCTTCTGAGTGAACAAAGGAAGTTATCTACAACTCCAGGGGAGTCCATCAGTTCAGAGGTTTTGCTTATCTTAGTTTTGGTAAGTAAATTGTCACTTATTAGCTGGGCAGGGAGAGAAATCTTGGTGAACTCTCATCATCCAGGGAACCCCAGTCTTGAAACAAGTAAGTAGATAGGCACCACTTTCCAAAATCCATGGAGACTGTCACCACTGAGAATCACTTGGATGACGAGTTTTCACAAGAGTCAACAAGATAGAGAACAACATTGTTTTAAAGGTATTTTGCAACAAACAGCATCTATTCCCTGTTCCTTAGGAAGGGTGTGTCTCTTTTTAAATTATGTTTTGGTACATCTGGCTTCCTCTCCCATTTGAAACACTTGGCTAGAAAAATAATTATATGCTATTTAAATTCCTAGTCAGAGTGGAAGGATTTCTCTGTAGCCATGATGAAGCTAGGATGTGCTAAATTCACATTCTGGTGAATGCTCTATGCATCATTTAATCAAATACTTCTTTTTTGTTTTCCTCGTGATTAAAAATGGTGGTGCTCATCTCAGGACTGGGTTAATATGCCTGGAATTCTCCATTTCTCCCCATTCTGTCTGCAGAGACAGAACACAGACAATTCTGGTCACAAGGGAGTCCTGCTGGTCTAGTTAATCTGCTGAAAACTCGTTGTGCTCTTTGCTTTTTTTTATGAGGCTTGTTTTGTGAAACAAAAACAGCAGATAAATTCTGCTAATTCCCTGTGAGTCACCCAGCAGCAATGGCAAAGCTGGGAGGGAAGAATGGGGAGAAGAGGGGGATTGGTGAATGGGCACTGACCTGAAGGTCTGACCCAGAGCACACCATTTCAGGTGCTTCCAAAAGTGAATACTCACTTATTACCACCAGGTACCCCACCAGAAGGGACATGTAGTTACCAAGAAAGGTTTTTAAAAGTCTGTTAACAAAGTCATTTATAATCAGTGCTCACACAGGCCATGGTTCACTGAGCCTGAGCGCTGAGATATGCCTGGCTGGCAACAGAGGACAAAATAATTATGAAATCGAGAGTCCACTCAGAGACAAAACATTCTGCACATTTATTAAATTATTTTGCCTTGTAAAAAGCTGTGCATACCACAGAAATCAAAACTTTGGCTTTCCCACCTTATGTATCATCTAGACAGCAAATGTACAGCTCCCATGTACCTCTGCAGCCTCTCCCTCTCCCTGCCCTGCAAACCTCAGCAGCCTTATACCAGCAAGAATAAAACTGGTCATCTACTAAATCTGGTGCTGATCCCAGCTAACCAGCTTCCTGTGATATCTGCAAATATTTCTGCTTTTGTAAATCTGTTTTTCCCTCCAGAACGGGGTGCCAGCAGGACCAGGAATGCTTTGGATCCAGGAATGTGCTGTTTGGCAGGAGGAACAAAGAAATTGCTCACCCAGAAGGGCAAAACAGGACTAATGGTTTTGTTTGCTGGGGAGAAACCACACAGAAGTCAAGCCAACAGCTTCTGGTTGGATGTGCTGTTGGATGCTACTTTTAATGGCAGACATTGATATTGGTCATTAATGAAAAGTATCTTCAGTAACTAAAATAAAAGCAGATGCTGCAATACTTGTGAGGTTGCAGAGTCTCTCCATAGATAGTGCCCACTAATGTCAGGCTCTCTGTGTGTTTGATAGGGCCCAGTTCTTCCGGGCCTTCTGGAAATAGTCCAGCTATGACATGTTCCTGATATCCCTGAGCTGCAGGGCGTGTTTCATTCTGCTGCTCCAGGCAACTCGATAAAGGCTCCTTCCTCCCTCTCCAGAGTTAACCTGCCCAGACTGTAGCTGAGCACCTCGCTGCAACCATACACTCACTAGGGATCATGCACATTTGCTTAGTTACAATTTGCTTACATTGGTTGTTTTGTACAAAGGAACACTTAACTTGATTTTATCGTGCTTTCTAAGCCAACAGTAATGACACTAGATATATATCAGAGGGTGATTGCTACAGCTCTCTATAAATAAAGTTATTTTTAAGAATCATTATCCTATTGTTGACACCAAGATTTCAAGCAGCATAAAATAAAACTTGGTTTCCACCCCTTAGAGAAAGAAGGGGAAAGTCTTTAGCTGATACATAACACATAATATAAAAAACCACAATTTTCCATTTGCACTCTTGTATTGTCCTTAACTCCAGACCCACAGGAAAAATTGACACTTTTTTCTTTCTCCCATTTGAGACCACTGGAACTACCCAGGCATTTCCATGCTTTCTTAATATTTTACCTCACAATCAAATTTTTCCCTCGGACAATTACAGATAGAGATCTCACCTGGAAGCACAGTTCAGCCTTCTCTTATATCGAATGGAATATGTGTCTTCCATCCACCCTGTGCAGGGAGGTGACAGCAGTGCAGGGGATCCCTTCTCATTTGTGTGTGGGAAAGGGACACCAGTCAACATCTTAGCCTGGTGAAAAGGCACAGCCATCACCACCTGAGGCTCACTTTCCAATCCATTCCCTGCGCTGTCAGATGTGGAACAGCATCTGCAAAGGGTTCCCTGCACTGGGTCAGAGCCAGGTGCTGCAAAGGGAAGCAGAGGAGAAAGATGCCCCAATATATAAATTAAATATATTTAGTTGCAAACGATCAGCTGGAGGCCTGGAGCATGAGATTTGGTTATCACAACTGCCCTGACACAGCGGTGCCACACAGCCTGTGTGCCCTGCCCTGCCCAGGGTCCTGGGAGCTGGCAGTGCCCCAACACACCAGCACCCACCAGGGCCCAGGTCTGATGTGTACTTAGGAGTAATTCCCCATGCCATCAGCTGCCTGTGCTGCAGGGCTGGATTTCCTCTGCTTGGGGAGAATGAGACTTCACAAAGTCCCATGATTTAGTGGAAGACCCAGAGGGACACAGAGAGTCTTTTTTCTTTCCTCCTCCAAGCTGCACAAAGCTGCAGTGAGAACGGGCCTTTCCTGGTGATGGAGGGGAGCCTGGGCAGCACTGGGGAGAGAGGAGTGGTCCTGCTGTGTGCTGTGTGTGGAGCCACTCCATGGATATGAACACCTGAGGCATGTGCATCCCTGTCCCTGGTTCTGGAATGACAGGAGTTACCCACCCTGTTCCCCTGGACATAGGAATCACAGAATCACAGAAGCAATTCGGTTGAAAAAGACCTCTGAGACTGTCCAGTCCAACCCGTGACCGAACACCACCTTGTGAACCAGACCATGGCACTGAGTGCCACGTCCAGTCTTTCCTTAAACACCTCCCGTTATGGCTGCCCCCGTGTCCTGTCGCTGGTTGCCAGGGAGAAGAGCCTGGCCCCCACCTGGCTACACCCTCCTGTCAGGGGCTTGTAGAGAGTGATAAAGTCACCTCTGAGCCTCCTCCTCTCCAGGCTGAGCCCCCAGCTCCCTCAGCCACTCCTCATAGGACTTGTGCTCCAAACCCTTCACCAGCTCCACTGCCTTTCTCTGGACCCCCTCCACCCTCAGTGTCCTCCCTGAACTGAGGGGCCCAGAACTGGACACAGGACTGCGCCCTTCCCCATCCTGAGGGGACGGGGAACGCACATGGTGCAGTGGAGGGGAGGGTGAACTCTGAAGACCCGGGACTGGGGACGTGGGACAGCGCGGGGACAGCTGCACCCGGCAGGGATGGGGTCAGCCGCACCGGGGGAACGGCTCCGGTGATGCCTCCCGTGTCCCCCGCCCCGCGGCTCCCCGTGCCGCTGCACGGCCGCGCTGAGGGCGGCTCCGCCGCGGCCATGTTGAGGGCGGGGAGCGCGGAGGGCG
>VZRZ01006869.1:124961-144262 GCA_013398175.1 Climacteris rufus | reverse complement strand
CCGGCGCCGGGCCCGGGGCTGGCCGTCCCTGCCCTCGCTGCCCCGGCCGGGCGCGTCCCTTCCCGGAGCGGCCGCGGGTCCCTCGGGGCGGGAGCGGGAGGCTCCGGAGCGTGAGGGCGGCGGGCACAGCCGGCGCTGGCGCCTCCGGAGCGAAGGTGGAAGAACTTCCCCCAGCGCCGCACAACTTCCTATTCCTGTTGCTGTTCGCGGCGTGCGGGAGGCTCCGGTCGGGAGAACCCCACGTGTGTGAGCTGGGTCTGGTTCTGCAGGAGCAGCATCCTTTATATTTCTGCGTAATTGCCGCGTCTGCTAAGGCGCTTATATGCTCATTTTTATTAATCTTTTTAAAGCCTCTGCCGGTGCTGATGAAGTGCGTGCGGTGTCTGATGGCCGAGAGCTGTGACGGCCGCGAGGTTGCGACAGTAAATCCCTGCAGTCCATAAAAAACCTGTAGGAAGGGCCCATTCCCTGCCAGCTGCAGAAAGGGAGATTTAGTAGACACGCTGGATATAACGATGGGTCTGACCAAAGGATAACACCACGAGTTTTGCGAGGAACCTGCCTTATTTCTTAAAATAGCAGCCTGCTGTGGACTGCAGGGACCCTGAGCAGGGACTCAGTGCCTGAGCTCGGTGTGTGTGCAGCTAACACACAGAGCCAGTTTTGGATGGGAGGGTGAAATACTAATGAAATTCCCCAGATGAAATACTCGTTAGGGGTTACACAACAAAAATCCCATGTAAACAGTTGGCTGATCGCTGGCCAGGTAAGTGTTTCCATAGGCACCAAAATCAGATTGAGTCCTGCGAGGGTAGTGGTAGCCAAAAGAGATGCTTAAAATGCCTGCCCTGGTGAACTGTCAGCAATAAGCTTCTGTTTTCCCTCTGAAATTCTTTTTCACATAGTAGTGTTCAGCTACATAACCAGAGAGTGAAGTAATTAAAAAAACACCTTGCCATTTTCAAGCTGCAGCAGGATTAGGATTCAGGGAAGGCTCTGCTTGATGTGACAGTGTGCCCTGAACCTCAGCAGTGTTTGGTATCATTATGTATGTATGGTAATCCCTTGTCCTAATTAATATGCACTTGTCAGTGTTGCAGGCTGTTTCATACAGGGAGTTTGCCTGTGTGGAACAGGTTGCTGAAAGCTTTAATTTCAGATTCTGAAAGACCTTGTACCTCCCCGTTTTGGAGGTGGTGGTCAGAGCAGACTTGCTTCACAGCAGCTCTTCATGCTCACGTAGCTCTCTTGTCCTCAAAACTGGCTTGTGTGTTTTGTTGTGATCGGGTGTTGTGGAGATTTGGAAGGTGTCCATGTCAGAACCTCTGCTTGCTCAATTGCAGATGCAGGTTTTGCATTACAGTAGGAAAATCAAAGGGGTCAAAAAGTTTGATTATTTTTTTAATAGAATATAGAGTTTCACTGAGGTTTAGTAACTTCACTTTCCTGCTCTCCGATGGAGGAGAACATTGCAGGACTTCATTTCTTTCACCCATTGCATTGCGTAACAACTCGTGGTATTTCAAGTAACTCTTGTGAACTCTTGGATTACACTTTATGCTGTGTTCAGTGTGACTGATGTTTTTAGAGAGGGGAAACTGAGGTGGTTCTGATGAGCATTGTGAGTTTGATAGTTTTTACTGAATAAAGCAAAGGACTTGAAGTTTCTCACCACAGACTTTCTATAAGGCTTTGTAGAAATCTCACCTTATTTCCTTTTCAGATTGGCGATGATGAACAAGGATACGACCTGGACTTGTTCTGCATACCTAAACATTATGCAGATGATTTGGAAAAAGTCTATATTCCTCATGGGCTCATCATGGACAGGTTTGTTTGACTTCAGACAGCACATTGATTCCATGGAAGTGGAATAAACATCTTCCAGTGATAATTTTGCTGCTTGGAGGCTGTCTAAATAGATTACATTTAGAGAGTAGAACGTACAAGTGCTAATTAATCTCTTTTTTTTTTGGCTTCTAAGAGTTTGTACATTTGCAGTCATCCTATTCTTTGAAAAATAGTCGTAATGCTCAAGTGAAATTTTGTAGTCTGTAGCAACTTCTTACTTTCTTTCCAGTGTTTCTTTGACATTTTACCTTCTTAAAATCTAACTAGAAGATTGTTGTGCCAGTTCAGTCTGAAAATCGCTATAGTCTCTTGAATTTCCATAAGATATTAATAAGAGTAAATTATTAATCACATAATTTTAGACTTCCTCATGTTCATGTGGTAGATAAATAACATCCAGCTTTCTCCTACCTTCTGAAAAAGGTTTTATCCCCTGCAAATACCATTCTGTCACTTCTGCGGTTGCTGAAATCTGTGATGTGCTGTGCAAGTTTTATCTTGTGTGATCAGAAATGGTGCATAAGCCTACGAGGCATTTTTGGTTTATTTTGTGTTTGAAAGTTGCTAATTCCCTTTAAGAGAATGATCAACAAATTCAGTGAATTTAAGCCATGTATGAGTGGTGCTGGGTGGGCCTTCCAGGGGATGTTGTGACTAGGAATGCATCTAGATTTTGACTAGATGCAATGAACATCCCTATAAAAAAGTTTCTTTTAAAATCCCCATAAAAAAGGTTTGTTTTTAAATATTAAAACTTTACACTGGAAGTCCGTATTGAGAAAAAATTGGACCAAGAACACGTCATTAAGGAATTGACGTAAAGTTTATAATGGTTGGCTTTCTCTGAGGAACCTGCTGTCAGCTGGCACGCAATAAATGCAGAGCATGCTTTCTAAAATAAATGGCCAGATAAATTTAGAAACAATTATTGCAGAAAAACGGTGCAGCCTTCTCTTGCTCTGCCTCACTGGTATTGTATTCTGCTTTCAGGACAAATTCCTGGCATTCTGATTTGGCAAATAAACATCAACTCTTCAGTTTACGATCTGAGAGTTTTCTTGCTCCTCAGCTGGTGAGGGCTGCTGCCTTTTGGGTTGTGTTGCTGTGTGCGTGGCAGCCGAGCCTGTCTGGAAGGAGAGACCTGCTTGGTGCCTCAGTGACAGTGGAGCAGTCTCAGGCTGTTTGGGTTGCTCTGGCCGCCTGTGGCGCAGGAGAACGCGCGCGTTTGGCAGCGCCGCTGTTGGCTTAACCTTGAAAAGCAAAGCTTTGTTGACCAGGAACGTGTGAAAGTGACCGGAGTGGTGAGCAAATATTGCCGAGCAAATGGCGTTTCCGAGTTTGCTGCGTGTGTTTGCTGCTGTTAGGAGTCTGAAACGCTGCTGCTGTGGCAAACAAATGAAATGGTGTGACAGCTCACTCTTCCTTGGTTTTGTTTAGGACGGAGAGACTGGCGCGAGAAATTATGAAGGGCATGGGAGGACACCACATTGTGGCACTCTGTGTACTCAAGGGTGGCTATAAATTTTTTGCTGATTTATTAGACTACATCAAGGCCCTGAACAGAAACAGTGACAAATCAATCCCCATGACTGTCGACTTCATTAGGTTGAAGAGTTACTGTGTAAGTATCTCTGCAGTACCGTGCAGTTTTTAGCTAAGTTTGACTACAAATTATTAACAGAGTTGGTTTAATATTCTTACTGTCCTAATGTGCTAATATTAAATAAATAATTAAGGGATTAAAAGTCGCTAGCTAATTTACTCTTTCTCTACCTTATTATATAATGTGTTTTCTTTTAGACCTTGGTATCTCCTCAGCCCAGTAAAATCCTTATGCAGAGGAGAGAGACCATTTGCATGTCCTTTTCTTCTTCAACAGTCTCCTCTCTGCCCTCTTCCACATCTCTAAAGCTGTGGCTCTAGATTAATGCAGAGAATTCTCCTTCAGCTATGATTACAAAATTTAGTTCTAGGAGCTTTTATATGGCCCAGACATCATGCTTGGACAGGATGACTTGAAAGCTGCAGAAATGGTTATACCCAAGTTCCCTATCTCATTTTTGTTCAGCTGAACCAAACAATGAACAAAATTAATTGTATTTGGCCATGACTATATGCTAGATATATAAACCTAGATTTGTGATTAAAGGCCTCTGAATATGGCACTGCCTTTCAAGACAAGGCATTGGTTGCCTTGGGTTTACATTTTTTGGGAAAGAGTTTCTTTTGATTCTGAACGCAAGTATTCAACTTTGTAGGGAAACAGAACATTCTGTAACACGAGGTAACTTTTAAAACTTTTAGAAGGAAGCACAGGGTTATGTTGTGCAGGTCAGAGGAAGAAGCAGGTGAATGTCAGCACTGTAGGATTCCCAGCTTACTGGCAGTCCTGTGTTTTGGGGATTTCAGAAATTTATGATTTTTTCCCTAAGACCATCTGTAGCATGTCAATAATGACACTCTCTGATTTCAGGTTAGAATGTTTGAATAAATTGTTTCACGAGGTTCTGCTGTTGGTTCTGTGTCAGCAGCTTTGCATTGAGGTCAGCTCTGTGGGTTCCGTGTCGCAGTTGAAGGCCAGGGCCTATTCCTGCAGAAAAATGTAGAGAGAACTGAGTTGAAAACTCAGTCTCATCCCTTGTTTCATTAAACTGTGAAACTTGGGATGGAGTTGTTTGCAGACTTAGTTTGGAGTGTTGCAGAACTTCATAAATCCATGATTCCTGTTGAGTGATCCATTAATGCAGCACGGCAAAGCCAAGAACTGCGTGGGGCTTTGGTCCAGGCCTTTTGCAGGACAAGGAGCCCTGGCTGCCCGAGGCACACACACAGCTGCCTGTCCAGGGGTTACCTGGAGACCACATTCACGTTTGCAGAACATGAGGCAGTAATTTAGTTATGTGCTTTAATGAGAAAGCAAGGCTGGGCAGAAGGGTTCTTGCCAGCCTTTGGTTGTATATCACAAGGCACTTCATGCTCGTGCACTGTGTCAAAATCAGTGAGAGAGAGCAGTTTGAGCCTCTTTCCCTCTGTGCCTCCCAAAGGGGGAGGATTCTGCCTCCAGTCCACTTAACCTCAATCTATTCTGTCTGTAAAAGCCACAAAAAACTGCATGTCTCTATTACAGGACAGTAGGTTAAAGAATAGGAGATGATGGCTTCCACCTGTTATTTCTTGGACAGGAAATTGTGTATCTTCTGCTTTCTCCAAGGAACACTTCCAATAGTTTACTTAGCTTGTTTAAAAAAAATCAGTGTGAAGACAACACCCTTTCATACTGTCTACTTTCTAACTTGGAAAAAAATATTGGAGAAATGGTTTGAAATACCTGAAAAAAACCTCTGTTAAAAAGCAAGGCTGCCTTTTTACTGGTGTGTCAGGCTTGTTTTGGTTAATTTCTTTACTACAGCTGTTTTTATCATCCCCCAGAACTACAGTGCCTTGATATTAATAGAGGATTCAGCAACAAAATAAGTTTTATGGAAATTAAAATCTTGGTTTTACTACAAAACAAGTGGATGAGGAGAAAAGGAGAGAAAGGTAGACAGAAAGCTGTTGAAGTTGAATGCTTTCCTTGAGATGTTGGCTTTGAGGTTCTTGGTTTTGTCAGCCAATTCTATAAAATAATGTGTTCTTGTTTTAGAAGAGTGAGGAGCTGCTGTTAACTGATGCCTCCACCACACTATTTATGAGCATTTCATTTCTGTAGACTCTCTTAGGTGGTTATTAATATCCAAATTTAGGTCCTTTAGATTGCATAACTTGATAGACTGGATAAGATTATCCTAACATGGACATGTATGTAACAGCTTGACTAAGTCTGCCATCAGTAATAGTGTCAGAATGCTAAATTTGCTCTGTAGTTTTGATCTGTGCTTTACTACATGAAGGGATCTGTGTTTAGTGATGTGAAAATCATCACAAACTGCAATGGACAGTCGAAAGTGGAGCTTTCAACTCTCTTGTCTCTGTGTCTGGATGTCATTACTGGATCATGCTGTCTGCCTTTACAGACTGCATAAAAGATGTTAAAAATATCCTGGTCACATAAATGAAGCAGCTGAACTTTTGTAATGGTTCTGTAATTGATGTAATTGAGGTTCTATTCTTGTTTCAAACTGATCATTTAATATTTACAAGCATATGGGGTTTTTTTTGTGTTGCAATGCAAAGTTCATACTGTACTGCACCCAAAATAATTATCTAAGAATACTGACATGATCAAGCTATGATTAAACTTTGTTTGTAACTCCAGTTTTCTCAGTCCTTACAGATGAATTTTAATGATCTGGCAAGCTGTTAAGAAATGGAAAGATAGTGATTGTGATCAGATCCAGCTCTCAGTATTCTTGACAAACAGTTTATTCTGTTTGTGTTACAAGAAGAATGGCTTTCCAGCAGTCTCCTTCATTTAAACATGGAAATAAGCAAATGTTTCTTATATGGTCATGAAGGGCAGCCAAAAGACAGTGGATGTGTTGCACTGTGACTTGGGAAAATAGGGATTTTCAGTGGAGTGCATGGTGAGGTCTGGTTAGGCTGGTCACAGCAGTACTCTGAAAGGTCCCTGCTAACCAGACCTTATAGCAGATGCTGCAAGGAGCCTAAAATGCCTTTTTAAAAGGTGATCTTGGAGTCACTCAAGTCAGGAGTTACAATCTTGTAAAGCATTATTGTTTTCCAGCAGTGACAGCAGGGAGGCAGTGAAAACAGATCTAAGCAGTAAAACTCTTATGTGTTAAACCACGAAGCATTAAAGTCTTACCAGTACTGAACTCGGAAATAAGGCTCCTGAAGATAATTAAAACATTGCTTAATTATTAAACAAAGTTCTTGCCAGTGGAAATCTGGTTACAGCCAGTGTCAGAAATCTTTAACTGTTTTTTCACCCTTTCATTGCTCAGGAACTCAACACCTGCATGTGACATCTAATATGAACTGTGAGACACTGTCCAGGTTTAAAGTCAGTTGAGTGAGTTTGATAAACTGCAAAGATCTGTGAGGCACTCCTAGCAGCTGTTTTTAACTTTACTACATAGCAGTTCATTTATGTTTTTATCACAGTTTAGATTTACTGAGGCAAAATGCAGTGTAGTGATGGTGTACCTCTGTTGCTGTTCAATTGTATATGTAATTTGATTTGTTACCAATATTTGTTATAAACTAAGCATAAGCTTTTCTGGCTATTTTTGTAGCTCGTTGTTCTAAATAGTAATCAGTGCCTTGTTTGCTGGCTATTCTTGTTATGATTGCCTATTCTTATTCAGAATAAGACTTTCTAAAGCAATAAAGTTTAAAATGTAAATTACCAGCTATAGAGCATCCTGTAGCTTGGAAACCAAAGTGCTTTTTGTCCTGAGTCTATATCTGTAGGGAATGCATAGCAATTTCAGGCTTTTTAGACACGTGTATATATATATAATGGTCACAGATGAGTGATGATGCAAATCTCTTGTCAAACAGAATTAATCTGAAATATCATCTTTGAAGTTGATCACTTGTAATTTCTTAGTTAATGGAGATGTGCTGTTGGTGCCATGTTTCTGAAAGCTTTAACATTTACTGGTTGTGTATTGTGCAGTTTTGACATTTCCTGCAAGAAGAGAATTAGTTTAATTCTGGTCATGCTAACATTCACTCTCCTTTCTCAGAATGATCAGTCAACTGGAGATATCAAAGTCATTGGGGGAGATGACCTCTCAACCCTGACTGGAAAGGTATGGCTCTGTGTGCCTGTGGTGCTGTTCCACTGGAGGAGTGCTGGGAATCTGTGCTTTGAGATGGGTGAGGTGCAGCCCAGGTCAGGAGCAGAGGTTCCCATGGCAGGCAGTGACAAGAGAAGGAAATAGGAGAATGTAAATTGGGAATCTGCTTTTCTCCAGTCATTCTGTGGAGTTGAACCAGATGTCAGTGGTTAAAGCATCACTGCCTCCTGCTCGGTCAGAACACTTTCCCCTTCCTCTCACACTCTCAGCTAATTGTTATTAGAGCATCAGAAATGTTCACTACAAAGCACTTGCTGTTACATGTGTAAACACACGTAAATGGTGGTACAAATATTTAACTGCACTGAAAATGAGTTATAAAGATTAATAAGAAATTGTCTCTTGTCTAGAAACTAATGGATTTGTTTTTCTTTTTCTTCCTACCAGAATGTTTTGATCGTAGAAGTAAGTATTATGTTTCACTTTGAAGTTCTGATGTGTGACTGGTAAGAGTTCTAACAGAAGTTGTTCTTAAGCCAGAAAACCTTCAGTTTCTGGTTTCAAGGCTTCCAGCTCCTGACTTCAGGCCTGAATTTTCCAAGTGGTCTCTGACTTTGAACTAAGCTGTGTTGGAATCCTCAAGTTGCATTCAACTGCTATATTTAACCAGGAAAATATTAATCTAAAATCGTTTGTATTTGCTTTCTTTTTTTATTATTATTTTGTCAATTCTAGAATGTCTAATTTTTCTCCCTTTTTTGTTTTCTTTTAAAAAGCATGAAAAAAATGATAAGCATATTATTGTCCTGGGTTTATCACAGCAAGCTAGGAAGCTAAAGTGCAGAGGTAGAAAGAAGTTCCTGGTGTGAATATCTTAAAATATGTGAAAAACAGATTGAAGCCCAGTGTCCCTGTGTGTAATTTGTTTAAAAAATAGTGACATAGAGAATGCTGATTCTTAAAGAGCATTTTGCAATTGCCAAATTCCCATTCCTCTGTCTTATCATGGTTCTCTGGGTGATACCAAGTACAGCTCAGCTTGATTGCCTGGTAGGTGCTGTTGCTTAATTTTTGCTTTCATACCTCTTTCTTGATGAACAGCATTGCTGATGTTCAGCCAATGTCACTTTCCTTGAGTACAATTGACAATTTCAGGATGGGGAAGCAGCAGCAGTAGACAGGAAGAGTGGATGTGCAATCTAATAATGTGTTAAGGCTCCAAATAATGGAAATGGCTTGTTTGTAAGCAAAGAAACAGCTATGGCAGCTGATTCAGCAGCCAAAGGAAAGGATGTTTCCTCTCATAAAATGTGTTTTTTATGTATTATTTTCCTAATTTGAGAAGGTTATATTATTCCACAGGAAGCACAGTCAGTTCCAAAACTCCTACCAAAACAGTTTGTATACAGCAGTCATTGTGTGATCAGTGGTGTCCTTTGAAGTATATTTTGCTTCAGATAGGCAGTTGTGGTTAATTATGTATCTGCTCCATTTCAGGTGCATGTAAGCCCCAGATTAGGACAGTTTCTCATTTGTTCTGTGATTCATCTGTCCAGTGACTCCTCTTACACACTGTCAAATATGAACACTTTTACTGATCACCATTTTAACTGCCAAATTATAAAATGCACATTTATTTTAGGTTTAATGTCTTGTGCATCAGAGCACTAGGCTTTTCTGTACTGCCTCCCTTTAATGTCCCAAAAAATCTATACAAAATGAGGATTCATCTCTGAGAAACAGGTCAGCACACAATACAAAATCAGTAAGGGGTTCTGCTTTTCTCTTAGAGCATGGAAGTAGCTACTTCTGTTTATTTACCGACTTTGACTTTTATCTATATACCTGCAAGTCTTTAGCTTCTCTTGAGTTTAATGATTGATTCAAAGCATTGAGTGTTAATGGTAATGCTGAAAGGTGCTCTGTTGAATTTGTTGTTTGATTTTTGTTTTAATTGGGGGTCATGGGAAAATAAGCTGAAGCCAGGGTATTGCTGCTGCTGTGCTTTCTGCCTCCTTCACTTCAAATAGATTTGATTTCAGGCCAGGGCAAAGACTGTTCCTCTAAAGATCATGTGGTTGTTTCAGTCCAAATGAGACCATTGCTGATGCTTCAGTTTTAAGCATATGTTCTCTTTTTTTTTCTGTTTATAGGTGCAGTGAATGGGATTAAAATGTTGTGTCAAAACTTATTTTAGTGGGTTTTAGACTTTAGAACTGCACCCAGATATTCCCAGTGCAATTTCTTCAGCTATTTCTTGGGTCTGTAAATTGCACTCCTTTTTCTTTAATTACAATAATGGATTGTTCTGCCTGTTTTCCCTTCTTGCTTTTCTTTCTGTTGAGCACTCTGCAACTGAGCTCAGCAGCAGGGCTAATATTACCCTTATCATACTGGAATTAAACATTGTCTCATTGCTGCAAGGAGCACAAGCCATAAAACCTCCAGAAGGAGCCAAGGAAGTCAGTTCAGTAACTGCCTTCAAAGTTGTGGTTATCCACAGCAATTAAGAACTCTCATTAACGTGTTGATCACTCTGCCCAGCGTGGTGTCTCCTGTCACCTGGATTTGGTACAAGCTGTACTTTGCCATATT
The DNA here is from genome assembly GCA_013398175.1 of Climacteris rufus. Classification (NCBI taxonomy): domain Eukaryota; kingdom Metazoa; phylum Chordata; class Aves; order Passeriformes; family Climacteridae; genus Climacteris; species Climacteris rufus. The sequence goes on along the minus strand of VZRZ01006869.1, from coordinate 134,111 downwards.
TTCCTGCTGCTGTGGATGAGCAGTTTCTGTGGTAGAAACTTGAAAATGCTGCTCTGACATGTTTGATGTTCTGTCTTACATGAGTGTTCTTATTTTCAGGATATAATTGATACTGGTAAAACAATGAAAACGTTGCTGTCTCTACTTAAGCAGTACAATCCAAAGATGGTGAAAGTAGCCAGGTAAATGTTTGATGATTGTTTGTGCTGGTTTTCACCTTAGGAAGGACACACAATGTAAAAAAAAACCAACAAGCAAAAAGAAACATAGAATACGTTTCCACAGAAGAGAAACAGGAGGGAACATTTCTGCAGGAGTCATACACGATGCAATCTGTTGAAGTTACTACTTGTTTAAAGTCCAAAAGCACTTTTTCTTGTTATGAGAACATACATATGTTAAGGATGTTGGAAACACTGTTCTTTCCAGGCTTATTGCTGGCAAAATTTCAGTGCTTCAGAGGGGGATAACTTGTGCATGCCTGGAATACCTCTTGCCTATCATATTATGGTGAGGTTTGTGGGGTTTTGTCACTGAAGTCCAAATTTAGAAGTATCTAGAAAAATGTCAATCTTTTGCACTTAAAAGGAATACCCAATCAAGTTAATAGAGTCATTTTCAACACAAATTTAGTTCATAAATGTAGACTTTTACTAAAAGGGGGTATAAAAAAATTAGTGTTTGTCACTTGTATGTAGTGTCTCTGCAAAGATGTTTGTGTCTGCTGGCACTGTCTGCAGCTTCACAGTACTGCAGTGGTGTGCCTGTGCAATGGAGATCTTTTTCTATTTTGCCTTTTTTAATTGTAAATTGAATTAGTTTGCACACTAACATTAATGTTTGTGTAGTGTGCATAGTGCAGCTGAGCTTTAGAGGTCATTCTGTGAGAATCACCCAGCCATATGCTCTTCCAGGCTTTTCTGCTTAGTTACACCTTTAATCAATTAGTTTCCAAACATTTCATAATTAAATAACTTTCAACCAACAAGAGATGTTGAGGATAATATTGTATTATTAACCAGTATCAACATTCCTCCTACTTTTTCAATTGCATCTGTTGGGCTGCTATGCTGTGGTTGTGTATTTTCCAATAAAAGCATAATGATTGCTGGGGATTAGAGATAAAGCAGAGCTGGGTGTAATATCTAATCACTTGTGTTGCCATAACAATGTCGAAGCAGTTGTTAGACTTAATGAGAACAGCTCTTCTTGCTGATGATCTGGAGGTGACCTGCTGGAGGTGAGGTTGTTGTGGATTTCTCCCTGGCCAGTTTTTAAATATGTGTCACTGAAAAGTGTTGTGACACTACAGTGTAAATCATAAATACAATATAATATGTGCAAAGACCAATTACCTGGTTTATAAACCTGTTGCAGTAATTTGGGTCTGCCAAGGACCTGCTCAGGGAAACATGATCATTCTAGATAGTCTTATGTTCTTAGTTGTAGTTGCTTCACTTGTCTCTCTTTTATTCTTTTCTTCTTTGTTGTTTTGTTGTTGTTCACGATGATTGGGTTGGGGTTTTTGTGGTATTTTTATTATTTTGGCTTGGGGGTTTATTATTTATTTATTTATTTATTTATTTTCTTTCAGACAATTAAGCCCTTACAGTAGGCAGATCAGAAATAATGCTAGTATGATTTTGGGGTTTCTTTGATCAAATCCTACACCAATTCTCAAAAATCTCCCGATTTGGAGTTTCAGAAACTTAAAACTGTGACTGTGGCAAAGGAAGTCCCACCTTCAGGGTGATGCAGGAGGGAAAGAGGCCTGTGCATAACCCTGTGCACAGAGTTATGCTGATCTCTGTTTACATTCAGCCATCAACCACATTTTTTTTGCCTCCCAAAGTCTCTGTATCCCAGACAGACAAATGTTAGGCCTGTGGGATTGTCTTCTAAGAGGTAGAAGTGCTCAGCTGAATAATGAGCAAATGAAACTGAGCTAGCAGGGCATTTCTCTCTACTACAGTACCCCCAGTTCTGGATCTCCATGCTTTTTAGCCCTTGACTATAAATTCTGGAAAACTGGAGCTGTTTTGTACCCCCTGACCATCAGAACCAATTATATATTCTTTATGAGGATAATTAATACTTCCAGTGAAAACAGTTAAGGACAAGTTGTGCAAATGCAATTGAGGTTACACTTGAGCAGCTGAACTTTTCCTTCATAAAACTCACACTTTTGTTGGGCTTTTTTCTTGGGCCACATCCCAGATTGTTGCCTCTTCACCACTAAGGTAAATTGCACCTGATGTTCTTAAGATACATGAAAGTGAAAATCCATCCAGATCAGTGTCTCGTGGCCTTTTCCTTGCAGACCTGTAACTTATCCCTTAGGCTGTGAACCATTGATGATTAGAGGAGGTTTTGACTTTGTCATTGTGATCAGCTGTGCCTGCAAGTAAAATAATGGTTTCAAATATATGTAATTACGCACACTTAGGCCTAATTCAGCTTCTGTGTCATCAAAACAGTCTCATATATTGGTACCTGGTGCTTTTCCATCCCTCAGTTTTGCATTGGTTTTATTTGACAGTTTGTTGGTGAAAAGAACTCCTCGAAGCGTGGGATATCGGCCGGACTGTAAGTGACTTTTTGATAACCATTTTTCATTTATAAAGTGTGTCAGTGTAATGTGTACCCTTTCCTCAAAGTCCAAGAATGTCCCAAATAAGTTTTTACTAATGATTCTTGACAAATTTTGCTCTTATTTAGATAATTTAAATTGGAATGTTTTTTGAGTCAACTCAATCAGGTTTTTTAACATTTTATTGTTTTGAAAACCAAACTTTGATATTTTCTTGTGCAAATTCTCCCAGCTTTCCTGTAGTCAAAGACTTCATCAGTGGAATCTGCTGGATTCACCTTTTGACACTTTGGGGGGTGATTTGGATGCTTTAGCCTGGCCACCTCCTGCCATTTGGATGTGCCCAGGAATGTGGGAGGACCACACAGGGTATCAGGTCTGATAAAAGTTCACAGTGGTAAGATGCCTAAATTGGCACAACTGGTTGTGTCTGGGCATCTGAATTACTCCCTTCTTGTCTTCTGCTGTCTGTTCTAAGACCATTAGTGAAGGAACAGCATCCACAGCACTCAGTGGTAAGAGAGTGACAGCTCCTCCTGCCTGGGGAAGGGCTGTGTGATTTAACCTGTTCCAGAGGCTAAATCCCTGTTACTTTCACTATGGAAGTGAAGTGAATTTAACAGAAGAATGGCATCCTCTTCCTCCTTCTTTCCAAGGTTGTACAATATCCTGGGACTGAAGCTTTTCAATACCTTAAGGCTTCACTGAGGTGTCCCCCTCATTCAAGGATGCCCCTCATTCCTGGGATCTCATTATGGGCTTAGCTGGGCTAATGGTGCCTTTGGAGCATCTTGCAGATCACTTGTTTTGCCATCTGTCCCCAAAGACAGCCTGGCCAGTGCAGGACATGTGAGCTCTGAGGGAGGAGACAACAAGGCAGCAGTGGCTGGGCCTCTGTTTTATGCCTGTGTTGTGAGGCCAAGTAAATGCTAAACAGCACCTTAATTTTTCCAAAAGTGCACAGAGCCTTTTATTTGAACTGTACAGTTTATATCCCTGCTTTCCTCATTGTGGCCAGGGAGAGAACAAACAAACAGCTTTCCTGTGCTCAGGAGTCTTTCACTTCAGCATGAGGGGAGAAAGCCATTTGGAAATTTTATATTTTATATAATTTCATAATTTTTGGTTATTTTGTAGTGTGTGTAGACAGGTTGGACTGATACTGCCTGACCACCATGAACTGCCCTGGTAGAGCTGTTCAGACAATCTGGAATGGTTGATGTCCTCTTTTTAGGCAGATCTTCTGGGAGAAAAAAATCACAACCAAAAACATAAAAAAAAAAGCAAAAAGACCCCAACAAACAAAACCCAAAGCAACCAACCCACACCTGTTTCTAAAACCTGCAAATGACCCTTCCTACAGCCCTGCCTAGGGTCCAGCTTCCAGAGGGGCTGGCTCTGGAATAATGCTGTGAAGGGCACTTGTGCTGCTTCACTGGCATATGAGGCATCTAGGAAGTGCCAGGAAGTATTGGCACTTTTTGTATGTATTTACAAACTCGGGGGACATTTCCAGTGAATTTTAGATTCTCATAATAATATCCTGTCAGTAAATTTGAGAGCTTCCATTCATTTCTTGCAGACTAGCACCATGCAGCTGTGTGGGAACCAAGAAATAAATTGATTTAATTTCCTTTAGTTGAGAAGTTAAATCAACAAAGTAAGTTAAAATTGTAAAACAGCTCAAATAGTAATCTGAGGGTACTTGAGTGAAAACAATAAAATGAGTTACAATGCTTACATATCTATAAAATTCCAGATTGTCTCTGTAAAAAGGTCTGGTGAACTCTAGGAAGTTCTTTTCTAACACACTGGTGACTTATGGTCTTTTTCAGTTGTTGGATTTGAAGTGCCAGACAAGTTTGTTGTGGGATACGCCCTGGATTACAATGAATACTTCAGAGATTTGAACGTAAGTCATTTTTCCAGTATGTTTTTGCCCATTTAAAAGTGGGGAGGAGGAAGGAAGGGAAATCTCCTGACATCACTGTCCCTCCTCTGTAAGTCATGCCTCGTGCTCCAGTCTGTTCTCTTGGTGATGCAGTGATGAGAACAAGCCCAAAAGCAGCAGGGGCAGCGTTTGGAGCTCTTATGGAACTAAAATTTATTTTGCTGCAGAGTGGAGGCTGCACAAGTGTCAGCTTTGAAATAAGGTGGAGTTTGTGTGAAGTTTCTTGTCTCACCAGGTGTCTGCAACAAATAAGTGCATTTGCTTGGTTATGTCAGAGTTAAAAAAGAGAGACCTGGGAAGAAGTTAAGAAGGGCTCACGTTTTATTTTTATCATTAACTTTTCATCTGGGTCTCAGCAGACCCAGCAGACACTGGGTGGGACAATTAGGAGAGGACAGAGAAGGCAATGTGGAGATTTTTGGACCAAAAATAGCCCTTAGTTTTCTCTGCATAAAAGTATCACAAGATTCTTCCTACAGAAGTGTGTGCAGCACACTTGTGTTGGTTTCAGGAGCTCGTTAGGGATGTCATACCTTGGTCTTTTACATTCCTTTTCTAACAGGACTTTTTTTGGATTTTGTTTCAGCATATCTGTGTGATCAGCGAGACAGGCAAGCAGAAGTACAAAGCATGAAAGCAGAGTTCAAGTGCTGTGACAACAGAGCTTTGAAATGTTTTGTTTACTGAGTCCTATCTTTCACAGGCTTCAGCTCTGGTACACCAGCTACACCTGTAGGATGCCCCAGCCCCGTTGCCATATGCTTACTGTAATTTATTGCATGTACAATATAAGAGCTCGTCTTGTTCATTTATATTTTAGAAATGTAAACAGTTAGTGCAGTTCTGCACTCCTTATTTTGATTTGCACTATGACTCTACCGACTATTGCTGCCCCTGGTTGGGTTGTGCTGTTTGTGAGCTCCAGAGTCTAACTCTTGCAGTGGTAAATTGCTTAAACCTCATCAACCCAGAACTGAAATAGTTCAAGTACTGTAAATGTAAGACATTTTATGATAGGGAAGTCTATTAGTAATATTTTTAAAATCTGTAATTTAAGTTTTATATTTTAATGCACAGATGTGATTGTGATTAATGGATAGTTGCACCTTTGGGTGTTACAAAGCATGAGGAGCAGCCAGTTACAGTATCTGTAATCTCCAAGGAGCTCATCCAAATCTCCTGGAGTTGCCTTATTGCTGTAAAGGAAGTCTGGGAGAAAAGTGTGGTTTTTTCTTTTTTTCTTTTTCTTTTTTTTTTTTTTAAGATGGAATGACAAAACAGAATGTTTAAAATCTAGTTTTAGTTGAGCTGCCTATTTCTGTTAGATTTTTTTTCTTTCAAAATATCCATCAGTCTGTGGAATTGCCTTTTAAATTTAAACAATTTTAATATATTTGTGAAAAAAGTATTGTAATGTTTACTTTATAAGATCTACAAAGCAAAGTACTTTAAATAAAGGCTGTCTCTTTAAAATAAGCCCCACACATCTATCCCACTCATTCTGTATATTAAAGTGCTCTTGAAATTTTCTTCTCAATATTTTTCATAAGTGTTTGTGACAGTGAGGGCAGACTCTACATTCGTTACCTTTGTAGAGCTCTTGGGTAATGTGATCCTGTCTGAGAGATGATAAAAGTGCTGTGGGAAGATATTGGAACAGTTGCATATTCTGTAACCAAACCAGATTCCAGAAAAAATGGTTTATACGCTTTGTCCTTTGTTCTGCCTTGGCAAAACTGAAGAGTGCAGGTTCTATGTTCATTAAACATATCCATGTGGAAAAAAAAAAAACAACCCACAACCATTTTGTAAGTAATCATTTTGGTTTGTTTCATTAGCACTTGTGTTCACATGGAGCCAAGCTCTGAACGTGGCAGCCCAGCTCACACCTGGGTTTGTGTTGTGCTTTTGGGTTCTTGTACTTCTGCACATGGATTCTCCCACCCTATCCTGGGATTTAATGCAGCTCAGTGCTTAATACACAATGGAGTTTTTGAAAGATTCTGGTTTGAAAGAGTTTTCTGGGGTTTTGAAGTTTTGAGTCTGCACCTTGCCAAGTGCTGCACACTATTGCCCATCCATGGCCTGCTCAGTTACAGCTGACCTGATATTAATGATGTAAGAGCAGACCTAAAAGACAAATTCACACAATGTAATTCAGATCAAATTACCACATTGTGTGGGAGATCTGTTTGTAAATCATAATTCTCCTTAACAAATACTAGAACACTGATCATAATTATAGTCTACATTAATCTAAGAGCTTTTCTCTCAGTGCACTACGAAGTCTGATTGTATTTCTCAACCTCCTAAATCATCTTTGTGTATCTGCCTGTTCAAGAACCTGTCACTTTTTGCAAAAATATGCAATGCGTGTCCAAGAAGAGGAAACACTCTCCTGAAAGGTTTTCTGATTGTGGTTAAGACTCACATGATGGGATTTGGGAAAGAGAGGAGGGGTTGTCAGTCATAACCAGGGGTTTATTTTCAGACTGTAGCTGGATGGGGAGCTCCTGGTCTGTTGTGAGTAGGGGTTGGCACTGCATGGACTGTGTGGTCCCAGGAGAGGTTTGGGAAGATGCTGCTGAGCCACACTGGCCCCAGGACTGATGCTGCAGCAGCCCAGGTCTGCCTTCTACCAGCCCCACCTGTGTCTGATGGAAAAGGTCAGTACTGAAAATCTTACTGAATGATCCCCCATTTCAAGTGCTGTGGAACAGACACTGGTTTTTTTCCACTTCCCTCACATAGGTGCTTGTTAGATCAAGTTTATCACCCCAGAGAGATTCTTCATTCAAAATCTTTTGTTGGTCTCTATGCAAATTGTTCAGAGAAAAAGTTACCTGCTCCCTCATCCTTGTTAGAAGAGATCTGTCTAGTGCAGCCTTTCACAGCAGCTCTGTGTGCACAACAGGGAGATAAATCCTCACTTGAAAACCACTGAAACTCAATTGTTGCGTTTTATTCGGCAATTTTGGTTAAAAGACTGGGGGTTTAGTTACACCTCTGCAAGTTAAACACCAGCTTTATATGACCCAGGCATATATTGTTAAAGCATTATGAAAGCACAGAGGAGTACCTTGTATTTGAACATTTATGTGGCATTTGAAATTCATTATAGTTCTACATTTTATGAATCACAAATGTATGCTGGAAAAATAATTTCGGAGGTTTATAGGGTTTGCTGTGCTATCTCTCCCTGTGACATCTGGCATTTCTGTGCATTTTGGTAGCTCAGACAAAAAAGCAATGAATAGTCTTTCTGTGAAGTGAGCTGGCGCTTGGGTGGGTTTTTTTTTGCAATTCTGGTTTTGAAAATTGAGGCAAATAAGGATCTTTGAGTTGCCTTGTAATTGTATATCCTGACTGATTAAATGTTGGTGGTGTTTCATTGTCTCTAATGCTCTGACAATCCTGTCAAGCATGCACTAATCCAGCAGTGAGGAGCTGACACTGCCTACAGGGGGCTGGTTATGAGTCATTAAAGGACTGTCTGCCCTGCCCCACTGCCTTTAAATCCCCTGCAGGATCACATCTCAGCTCCAGTCAACCACCTTTATAAGCTGGGACATCACTGTGCTCTGGTTTTCCTTTATATATATTTTTTCTAGTATTTAATGACTTTAAATATATTTAATTTGCTAATCAGATGTAGTTTGATTAATGTTGTGATGGGGAAATCACTTCTCAGCTCTGTGCAGATGCCAGTACTCAGTAAGCCCATGGTACTGCAGGCACCAAGGTGAAGAGGGGAGGGCTAGAAAAGCACAAAGATTCAGCACGACCTAAGAAGTGGCTGTGAGGACTTTCATCCCTAAGGAGGCTGAGAGAGGGATCATGTTAGCAACTGCCAGGTGACAAAAGATGCAAGGTGGGTGTTGGGGACACATTTCAGTGGCTGCAAATACCTTCTGTGTGTGGGCTCACAAACTGCATCTTGGAAGGTGGAAATCCTTGTGGAACCAGGTAGGAGAGACAGGCCTGTGATGGTGAATAAATCAAGGTGCAGGTAGATGAACCTGTTCCTGCTGGTGTTTATCTAACAATGATTATTTTGTGGCATCTTTATTTTCCCCCCACTGCAACCAGAAAGGGAACAAACCCTTGTGTGTCCTCTGTGTATCTCCAGGTTACCTGCAGCAAGTCCTGGTGCCTGTGGGATACAATTTTGGGCATCGGGGCTGTGTGGGAGTTCCCGGGCAGCCTGTGCCCTCTCACAGGTTGTGAAAAAACCGCAGCAGACACTGTGTGTGTGTGAGTAAGGGAGCAGCCAGCTCCAGCTCCAGCTCCAGCTCTGTTAGGCGGCTCCTTGGGAGCCGAGTTCCTCATCCGTGCCCAATTTACAATCCTGAAATCTCAGCAGCACCAGCGGGAATGCTACAGGATTCCTTTTGGAAGAGACTTGGACAAAACTTGGTTCTCCCACAGTATTTTGCTACTCGTGGCAGTGAAATACCCCCGTTTAGTTCACCTGTTCCAAACCTGCCACTGCCAGCTCGGTGTATGCCCATCCGTCCTGGCCGGGAAGGCGGTGCGGGGCTGGCGGTGCGGGGATGGAGGTGCGGGGATGGAGATGCGGGGATGGAGGTGCGGGGCTGGCGGTGCGGGG
>VZRZ01006869.1:103030-113685 GCA_013398175.1 Climacteris rufus | reverse complement strand
GAGAGCGCTCACCTGCCCCCGGGGCCAACACTCACCTGCCCCCGGGGCCAACACTCACCTGCCCCCGGGGCCAACACTCACCTGCCCCCGGGGCCGGGCCGGGAGCGCCGCGCCCCCGCAGCCGCCGAAAGCCGCGTGCAGGGAAAAAAACCTCAATTAGGGAAAAAGTAAACAGATGTGTGTACAACACGAGAGCTGAACGGGAGCCGTGGGGACGCTCAGCTTCGCTCTTCGTGCAAACCGGCTCGTTCCGCTGCCTCTTCCCTCGGCGGTTTGTGGCCTCTTGTAACTCAGCCGGAGAAGGGATGATGCTTTTCCAGCCCTGGTTGGGTAAAAGTTGGTGTCTTGTTACTCAGTCTGTTGCTCTGTCCGTGCACTCGCACGACATCAGAGTGAGACTTATGCTTGTTCTTTTTCCCCCCATTGCTGTCATGATAAGTTCTCCACAAACACTGTTTCACAGCCTTCATTTCCCCCACCTGCAGGCTCGGGAGATGTACCCCGTGTTTCCACGAGCAGCCGGCACAGCTTTATAACCTGCCCAGAGTCACACGGGAGCAATGGGAGCAGCATTTCGGAGCCCACGTTGCACATCCTGGGTGTGGGATGGCACCACAACGCACTCACAGGGCAGATGGGCTGTTTGGAGACATGTTTTTCTGAGGACTTTTAAATGTGAAGAATAAAAACTTGGGAGGAGGGTGATTTGTGCTGGAGGGGAGCCTGGCAAGCTGAGGCCTGAGAAAAGTGATGCTGAGGCAAAGTGTTCCCTTCCAAAAGGAGAACCCGGACCTGGTGGTGAGAAACTTGCAGGTTTGTCACATTCATCGTTGGAAATGGTTAAAGCTGCCAGGTCTCTTGCTGGCCTGGTGGGTTTGTAATCTTCCTGCAGTTTTTATTTCTACCCCCACCCCAAAGAGCAAAAGAAAATCCCAAACCCTGTTGCTAAATAATTGCTCTGTTCTCACAGGTGAGCAGCGAAGCTCAATTAATTCTGCTTTGTGAAGCGCTTCTGATCCTCTGATGGAAACATGTAGGGGCAAAACACTATTATTTTGCAACTTGCAAAGGCTGATAAGAGCGATGAAAACGGAAAAGCCTCACCACTGAGGGGGATTACAGCCCCACGCTTTTTCCATTCAAGATCTTAGAAACAAGCTGATGGCTGCTGCTTTTCATTTAGAAGGGTTTTTCCCCCGCTTTTGAAAGAAAGGCAATCACTACCAAGTATTCTAGAGGGACTTCATCTTTAAACAAATAATGTTTTTCTTGTTGGGTGTGCACTATTATTTTCTTAATTATTCCTGGATTTCTGCCTGTTCCACCAAGAGTTTTCTCAGATGGCAGAAACAATTGGTCCTTTTTTATTACACTAATAGCAAAAAGTATCCCTAATAAAAAGACTCTGTACATCCCATAAACTCAAATGGGACACGTTTTGCCAACAATCACACCTCTTCATTGAGGCATCTTATATGCTACTTTTTTTTTTTTAACTTTTTTTCCACATTACTATTGTTTACTACTCGGCCTCACTGGCTGGCTGAGTCTTGGTGCCAAAATGAAACAAATCAAGTCACTTATTTAGCACCAGAGCCCTCCCACTCACCCTTAGCATGTATGTTGAGATCTCAGCAGATGTGGTGGGGAACGAATGGGCAAAGAGATTCACCTACACAGAATCCCATCTACTTGTGGGTGGCCTCTAATTAATTTGGCTTCGAGGCTCCGCTGCAAGGTAGATGGGTTAGGAAGTCTGGCCAGAAGTCATCTGGTTGAATCATACCTATTCTATGGAGAACTTCATTGTGTAGCTGTGTCTGACTCCCACCCTTGTGAGAATTAATTAAAAATTAAAAAAAAAAAAAGCCCCACACTTATTGGAAGTCAAATATAAATGTCAGCGTTTCGGATGAATGGTATCTTGGGAGGCTCCTGCACATTTAATCAGCTGGTTGCGCCATGTAGATCATGGCCTCAAAAGCTGCAGTGAGAACCACGAAAGGCACTGGCTTAACATCAGCAAAAGTGTTTGCCAAGCTTGGATTATGTCACTGCTTTATGATCTTGCTTTGTAAAGGGAGAATACTCTTGGGGAGAAAGGACTCGGCGTGCCGGATCTACAGCGAGAGCGAGGAATGAATGCTGCTCGCAGAGACCGGGGGGAGGGCGAGGGACTCTCTTTGCAGGGGTATTTTTGCAGATGGATGCTGTGCAGTTGCTGCCTCCGAGCAGAGATGCACCCCCCACGGATCACTGGGGCTGAAAGCAAAAAGCCCAAAAAAGCGAAGCTGTTCACTGCTTGCCCTCCCACGGGCACACCTGTGGGGGCCCTGCCCGGGCCCTGTTCCTCACCATCCCCCGGCTCTCAGGGTATCGCTGGCACACTCCAGAGAATGTGGAGATGCTCTGAGGCCCACTGGCTTTCCCTCACCTTGGGACACAGACACCCAGCTGGGTTAGGGCTTGTCAGACACTCAGAATGTGATGCCTTTACAGAGGTGGCAGCCATGGAATAGGTTAAAAAAATAAACATCCCACCACACATGTGAAACGTGGCCTGCCGAGATGCTTCTGCTCCCTGTCACAGGGATGGGCTGTGGCTGCTCCTCCGTGCTGCAGGCTGGTGGTAAAGGCAGGAAACTCTTCAAAGAGACCAATTCTGTTTGCCCAGCACCAGCCCAAATTGTGGGCCTGCCTCTGCTGTCTGTGAGTGGAAGGAGAATAAAGCAAAAAGCTCAGAGGTTATGTGCCCTTTGAAGAGGACCATTGGTGGGACAAGGGGCATTGGAGGGAACAAACAGCTGAAGAGAAACACCTCTTCAAAAGCAGCTGCTGGGGTCTGAGAGCTGTGCTGCCCATGCTGCCCTTGCCTTCCTGTTGCAGCAAGAGCCTTGTGCAGCCCCTGCTCCCCACCCAGCTCTCTGCCGGAGCATCCTGCCCAGCCTGGAAACTTTACGCTGCTACCGGGCTAATAAACTGCACTGCTTCTGGATGAGTGTCTGGCCAGCCCCCAACTGCCTCCTGACACTGGGGTTAGCATGGGAAAGGGGGTCCCTGTGTTTGCAGGGGCTGTGTGGGTCACAGGGAGTGCAGGTGGGCAGCCTGGGGTGCCCGGGACAGTGGCAAGGACCAAGTGTGGGTGCACGTGGCCACAGAACCTTGTGTTTCTTGATGAGCAGAATGGAGTTCCTGGTGTGCAGAGTGGGGAGCTGCACCTTTTATTTATTGCATTACGCCCCAGTGCAGTAAACTGCCCATCTTGAGCTCTGGCTTCTGCACTAACCTTTCCTCCAGCCCTTCAGTCCCTTGTGACCAGACTGAACAGTGGGTTGGTGCTTGGTTTCTTTCCGTGTCTCCTTCAACTGCCCTTGCGCACCAGCGCTGGCATTTGGCAATTCCCCCAGCTCTGTGTGTGGTGTGACAGTCCCACCTCGGCTTCCCGGGCAGCCCCGGTGCCTGCAGCGCCTCGGCCGCTCTCTGCAGTGGGCAGGGAGGGTGTGGTGGGCTTTTGGCAGCGTCTCTGGCCTTGCTTGGCTCCAAGAGTGCCCGGAGCGCAGCGCTGTCTGGACAGGGATTTCACTGCCCGCCATCCAGCCTGCCAGCACAGCCTTGTCATTGCAATTCGTCACACATTTCTGGTGTGTGCTGAGGCTCTGGCCGAGGGCCCGTTTGCCAGGCGGTTCCTCAAATCGCTCCTTGTCTGCCATGAAGGGCGGCCGGGCCTTGCTGGGCCCACACGCGGCTGTGCCAGGCTCTGCTCTCGGAGGTGTGAACCAGCAGCACGACGTTCCCAACCATCAGCCTCCTTTCTTTCACTGGAGGGGGGTTATTTTGTAGAAAATAGCTGGGGTTTTTTCTGTTGAAACACTAATTTTAAAGGATATTTCCATTGTTTGGAGAGGGAAACCTTCAGCAGAGGCACCAGCTCTCCACTCCTCCCCTCCTTGCTTTTGCAGTTATTTGCTGTATTTATTTACTGCAAAATTTGCTGTATTGCCTGACATTTTTTGGTTATCAAAATATTTTGATTATGTGCAGGGGAGGGGGCGGGTTGATAGCAAGGCCGACATCTCGATAGAAAACTGCCTGTAAAACATTCTAACTAAATTCAGGGTGGGGAAGAGTGAGATACTCCAGCCTGTCCCAGGCAAGCCCTTGGCACTGCTGCTGTGACCTGGCTGTTCAGAGCCCGGGGTCAGCTCTGTCCCTTTTCCCTGTATATTTCCAGCCGTTTTGTGAGCTCCTCCCATGGATGCATCAACTACAGCAATCATGGAAAGGGGAGAAGATGCTGCTGCAGGATCACATGCCAAAATCACTGCACAGGTTTCCCCATGGAATGTGAGAGGGGACAGAGGCAGGATACAAAAAGCAGAACTTGCAAGGGTGGGAGGAGATTTGCAGATCAAGGTCACTCCAGACAGGGCTGAAGCACTTCCCATTTTTTTCTCTCTGGCTGTGAGAAGCAGAAATGTGGGTCTCTGTGGGATGACCACCAGCCCATTGTCTGTGGAGATGTCTGCTGGCTTCATCCTTGAGCAAATGCCATTGGCAGAAGATGTCCCAACCCATGAGTGAAGAGCTGCTCACATCTTGAGAGTAACGCTGCTCTGATGGATTCAAAATAGCATTGAGAGCTTATCTGTTACAGCAGCTCTCCAGCTTCTCCATGCAAAACTGTTTAACAAATCTGTATCTAAACAAGCTCCTCTGACTTCCCCAAAGCCAGCACATTTAAAACTTTTTCTGACTTGTGTTACCAAACCTGCAATTTGTCATTCGTACAGTGTTCTGTCAGAAATGCAGTGCTGTGGGCATGTACATATAAATATTGTGCTCCCTTGGCAAAGCAAAATGTCATGATAGGATAATGTGTTATTTAATACAGAGCTGTAGATTAGACAAGGACATTTGCAATACAAACCAGTCCCAACATCAGACAGTTGCAAAAGTCCTTGTTATGCTGATCCAGTAGGAAAACTGATATTTCTAGCTGAATATTTTGTGTATTGTGCTCCATGACCATCCCATGGACCTCTGCCACATGACACCTAATCTTAAATTATACTGTCCAAGAGTCATTTTGTACAATTCAAGGCATTGGCCCCAGAAGGAACCCCTTAGACATGCAGGGAGTCTGTGAAATGGTAGGTTAGTGGTTGTCTTCAGATGCCCTTGGCCATCCTCCTAGGAAAGACAGTCTGGCTCCTGGGTCTTTACCTAGAAGATGTATTAATTCCTAAAGGCTAGCTGCTGGAATGGTCCAAAGAAAACCCAAGCAGTGAAGCTGTGCAACTCTGAGAGATGGGCTGGGCTTGTGCAGGACAGGAACAAGGGTCCAAATGCTGGAGAGAGCCCAGCACACCAGTCCCAAACACTCTGACTGCTGTGTGTCCCTGGTCTCCCACCCTGGGAAGGAGTGGAAAGGCTTTGGGAGGTCTCATGCAGCACTGTGGCTCTCCAGCCCAAGATCACTTGCTTTGGTGGCTCTTGCACCCCCACCTAGGGAAAGTTTATCTTAAAGGGCTTTTGGGGGACCCAGCTCCTATAAAGATTTTGATTGCTTTTGAGAATCCTGGTTTTTTTCTGTGACACTCCTAAAGACTGACATTTTCCTGAAGAGAAGTATTGCTTTCTAACAAGGCATCTTTGAGTGGGGATAGACATTGTGTGCTGATCCCGGCTGCTTGTGCTGTGTTCCAGGGGAGCAAGGAAATCATGGCACCAGTTGTGCAGGTTGGCTGTGCTCCAGCCATCCTATTAGCAGCATTTTAACAGGAAGACGAGCATTGCTCCTGGGGATATACATTAATTAAGTTTCTCCATGGCCAGGGCACAATATACCTTTACACAAGCTTTTTACCCCAAATTGCTCAGGTTTTTTTAATTACTCCATTACCTTGAGTTGCACCTGCTGTACAACTGTGTGTTTTTCACTCTGAGGAGCAGGATGAAGAATTGTTGCTCACATCCCATCCTACCATCACCGCTGGCAGAGCTCATGGGGAGGCACTTCATTTGTAACTTCCCTTCTTCTAAGAGCTTTCTATCTCATGGTGTCTCCAACTAGCACAGGGGCTCTGGAGTGAATCTGGAATTTAGTCATGCAGGATCTGACTTTCTGTGTAAAACTGCAGGCTTGCACCAGGTGTTAATTCAGCAACAGAAAGTGCTGAGGAAATGGCAAAACAGGCTTCAAATTGTATTTCTCATGTAATTGTCCTGGGTGCAAAGAGATGTTACATGAATGGGAGGCCAAAACCTGCACGGACAGTGATTGCACCATGCACTGCTTTGTGAATTCACTTCAAATAGTGTCTTTTGGGAGGGAATACCAGACACTTAGCTGCCACATCTGGCACAATTCCAGTGAAATCTATTAAAAGCTTTATGCTTGCCACTGAAAATGCAAACTGTAGCATTATTTGTAGAGAAAGAAGTAATATCTTTATATATACGTGTGTTTAACGGCATCACTGAACATTGTCACTTGAAAGCTGCAGTCATCCCTGGGACTTCCCATGCTTTGGTGTCTCTGTGCCTGTGACCTGTGCAGGCTTTTGTGACACTGCAGGTGCCCAGAACACGTGTGCTGGGGAAGGATGCAACAGCCTGGGGAAACAAAGGCAAAGTCCTGCCCTGCACCCAAGCAAGGAGCAGCCAGTGGTGCCTTGTGACCCCCAGACGCCAGGGCCAGACACCACAGAAATGCCCTGCAGGGATGGCTGTAGGTGCTGGGAAAGGTGAGAGAGGAGAAAAAGTGTGAGAAAGGGAAGCAGCAGCAAAACCAGTCTAGCCCAAAAGGCTGGATGCCAAAATGAGACCACCCAGAATACATTTAATTAGCACTTTTCCTGAATTAGTGCTTCTGTCTGCTCATCTTTCATTCATTTTTCTCCTTTATGAGATGTCAAGTCTAGTGGGTGTGATAACGTGCAGCTCTTGTGGGGAACAGGGGAAGGGTGTGCAGGCAGTGAGGGTGCAGTACCCCCCGGCTGCCCTCAGGATGGGGTGCAGGATCAGGTCCCATGCCAGCCCCAAAGCCTGTCCTGCTGGAATGGCTTTTGAGTGGTGCTGGTGAGGGGAACTCGATCAGGTGTGATGGGACAGAGCAGAGCTCCCTGCAGAAACACACATGTACATCCAGGTGCTGTGCACGGCAGAATCCCCATCCACCCTGTGAGCTGCACAGCTTAAAAATGTATAGTTGTGTGTGCCCAACATTGTTTATTTCCATGGGTGATGAAAACTGTGAGAATAATTTATGTTTTTTAATGGAGGTGGCACGGAGAGTGCCCTGTGGGGTGGCTCCTGTTGCTGCAGCCCAGGAGAGCAGTGGGATTCCAGGATTAGCTCAGCCCTTCCCAAGAAGCCCATCACCCAGACAGACACGTGCACTGCATGGTCCTGAGTGCCCCAGCTCCGTGGGAGCACACCAAGGAGGAGGGAGACACGGGAACCCACGGAGAAACAGGGCTGTGTAACCCACAGGGGGAAGCCGAGGAGGGAAGCAAGGGCACCTCCCTTTTGTTTTCCAGACTGATATGTGATTTGGGAGAGTGGGTGATGAGACAGGCTGCTGGAGCTGCTGCCTTTTAGTTTAGTATTTTGCACTGATTACATCCAATAAAATACTCTAATAAAAATAATAATTATTTCTGAATCTTGCTTCTGGGATTAAAAACTACATTTTTGCACTCCTTACAGGAAAGAAATCCAATTTTCTTTGCAAGAAAGAGAAAATTCATTCTCTTGGTGAAAATACCTAACTGTAAAGAGAGAGAAGAAAAAGCCCAAATTAGTTTCATGATGTCAGTAAATTATACCGTGAATTGGGAAATCCACAAGTTTCACTGAAACCAGTCACGGTTTCCACCTCCCTCTGCCTCTCATCTGCTTCAAAACAGTTCAAGCTCAAGGCTGGAGAAATACAGAGGTAGATAAATATTTCCACATCTGGTCTGGGGAAGATTTGGAAAAATAATTTTGTGGCAGAATTAACAACAATAATGGAGTTTGTGTCTTTCAGTATATGGCAATGTATTGTAGAGTTTCCCCTCGAGCACATTTGTGCCGGGCTGCCTCGTTTGGCATTACCAACTCACCTATTCCTCGGAGAGGAAAGATTGCTGCCTCCCTGAGAGATCACAGGGCTATCCTCAACTATAGGAAAACTTGTACTGTTTCATTTTAGCAACCTCTAGTTGGGAAGGTTTCACAATCTGAGCTCTGATTCTTCCATGCTTTTACTTACTTTGGCTTTGTGGTTTCATGCATTGAAAGGATATCAGTTGTCAATGATACCAAGGAAAATTAACATGGGAGACAGCTACATGTGTTTAACTGTTTATTTGTATCCACAGAAGTTCTCCCAGAAAACAGACAGATCAGTTTTGAAAGATTAGGGTTTTTTCCATGGAAAATATTTTATCTAAAGAGCTGTGCAAAGTAAAAGAGCCAATGATGATGCTTCACCTGGAGAATGCCCCATGCTGTGGATAACCAGTTGTGCCTGTCCAGTCCACTACAGCTCTGCAGAAGTTGGTCAGATGTGGAGTTTCACCTCCTGTCAGGCAAGGACCAACCTGCAAAATGCAGAAGCAGCTGGTTCCTTTTAGCAGCACTGCTCGGGGTCACGGTGGGTGCCTGCACTGACGGGTGGCTGTTCCCTGCTGAGGCAGAGCAGGACACCCAAGAGGCACTTGGGGTGTGGGGTGGTGGTTGGATGGGAATAGCCCCGTGGTGTGCAGAAACAAACTGTGAGCTCTACGTGAAAAGAAATGTCTGTGGGGCATCGCCAAGCACATGCAGCTGCTGTTGGCAGAAGCACCAGCAGCTCCCCCCAAAAGGGCTTCCACAGGGTGTCCCGTGGAGAGACGGGTGTCTTGGGGCTGGGGAAAAGCAACAGCTCGTGGTGCTGGTCACCCCCAGGGACCAGCTGCATCAGTGGGAGGCACTGAGCCCTACTGAAACTTCTGTACAGGTTTTGTTTTCTCCAGCAGTCGCAGTTTACAAACTGGAGCCAGCACTCACCTCCTCTGGCCGCCTCTGCCGTCCCCCTGGGAGGGCGGTGGGCAGGGAGCCACCGCGCTCAGGAAGAGCCTTTGTTGCAGGGCTCAGCCATTGAATTCAGTGACTTTCAGAGAACCCCACTCTTATTTTAAAGATTTATTGTTTGCTCTGGAAAGCAGCTCTGAAGTACCGGGTCTGCACCCCTCAAACAGCAGCATGCACTGTTGGGAGCTGCTGGGCTGCTCGTTGCCCCCAGAAAAGGTTGCACTTGGACGCTGCATGGAGCTGCCCAGATTCTGGGGTGGTAGTGCCAGAGGCCAGAGGGAAGCATGTGCCCGGCACAGCCCCCATGGTCAGTGATGCACAGTGGGTCACTGTGGCTCCCCAGGGTGCACTGTCAGTGCTGGACAGGAGGAGATGGCTGTGTGAGGAGTGTAAGAGCATTCTTTTTGTTGTTCAGTTTATATCCTCTCCCTTCTCCCCTGCCTTGGAGCTCCCCTTCATGCTGGGCTGCTCCTGGGGCACAGCAGGAGTTTTAGCTTGCTTGGGGCAGGTATTTCACCTCCTTTGCTAAGCAGCAGCTCCTGTTCGAGTCCCAGGAACATCAGGGGCACAGCCAAACCGTGGCAGTGACTGGGGCAGCTGGACACCACTGCATGGACAGGGATGGAGATGGGGACACGGGACTTTGAGCTGGGAGGGCTGGCTGTGAGCAGCCTCCCGTGCTGGGTCACCCTGTGAGATGTCTGGCTGAGACGAGGCAGCCTGAGCCATAACTGAGCTTTTATGAGGCCTTGGAGAAGGTGTCTTGGCAGCTGCCATTTGCGCCGTGCAGAGAGCAGCTCCCCCACCTCCGTCCCTAGTTGGCAATAACTGCTAGAAAGCAGCCTTAAAACAACAACCAGCTTTCTAATAAAGCTGGCAAGTACTGCTGAGACAGAAAGCGCAGGAGAGCCTCATGCAGTCCTGGAGCACAGCTTGCAAACCAGACCTTGCAGCACGATGTCCTGGCCCGATTTGGTGTGTCCTTGTCCCTTTCAGCAGGCCAGCGTCTGGCGGCCACTGTGCCGAGCTGCAGTCTGTGCTCCGTGCCGTGCCCTCTGTCCCTGCTGGTGGCACCTGGGTGGCCAGCTGTGCCTGTGCAATGCAGGGGAGGGGCAGGTCACCTCTGACACTGGTGACACCAACCGTGCAAGCTGCGGAGGTGTTGGTGCAAAAAGCTGCCCAGTGTGTTTGTACAAAACTGGGCTGTTAAATTCAGCGTCCTCTGTGTGCGACTTAATACCGTGATTGCTGCAGCCCCAGTCCAGTCTGTGCCATCTTATTCACAGCCATGTGTAGTAGTAGCACTCCCGAGAGCATGCTTGCAAGTTTTTGCTTTGGACGAAGGTTTTTGTGCTGTTCTCAGGACGTGCGGATCCTGCCTGGATCCTGGCACGCCCTGCTGGGAGCAGCGCCTCCAGCACCCTCTGTCCGCCGGGAGCTCTGCTTCGGGGCAGGCTGGCTCCGAGACAGCTGAGGGTGCTGCTGGTCCTGGGGAGCAGCGGGGGAGCCTGAGGGCTCGGGGTGCCAAGCACTGCGGGATCGGGCGGGAATGGTGCGGGGATGGGGCGGGGATGGGGCGGGGATGGTGCGGAAAT
>VZRZ01006869.1:89048-102759 GCA_013398175.1 Climacteris rufus | reverse complement strand
CGGGGATGGTGCGGGGATGGGGCGGGCGAGGAGCCGGGCTGGGGACCAGCAGAGGGAGCACAAGAGTGCAAAAATCCCACCGGGAAGCTGGGGGGACGAGGGCTCCGGCTGCACTGGTGTGCGCTGGTGTGCGCTGGGACAGTGTGAGTCCCTCGGCTGCTCTGCCTGCCGGGCGAGCCCCATCCCAGAGCCGCGGGGCTCCCGGAGGGAGCTCTGTGGAAAGGGCCGGGTGCCGCAGGAACCTCCTGCTCTGCCTCTCCATCAGCAGCCCCCGAGCCGCGTTATCCGGGGAGCGATGCCGAGATAACGGGTCCCGCGCTCAGGCACAGCCTGCGTGGTCACTCCACATCCTTCTGCATGGCCAGAGTTCTGCAGAGACATTGAGGGCTCATCAGGTCACATTTCAATTCATGTTTCTCTGTTCTCCAAAACTGAGACCTTCTCTTCACGCTGCTGGAGCAAGCAAACCCCCGCTGGGGCTGGAGGGCAGGGCAGGGGGTGGGAGCAGTGCCCCGAAGTGCCAGGCTGCCTGCCAGGCCCTGCAAAGGAGCTTTCAGCACCTCCTGGCCTGCCTTGCTTTTGGAGTTCACTGTGAAAGAGACACCGTGACAAACCCCGGAGGGTTATTTTTGGCAGAAAACTATATTTGAAAGAAAGCAGAGCAGCCATCCTGTTGCAGCCAAAGGAGCCTGTGATATCCCTGCTGTGGCCCAGTGCTGCCTTTCTTGCTGCCTTTTCTCCCAGAGGCAAAGATGCCATGAGACTCTGGTTGACACCAGGCTATTCACATGGGGGTATCTGCTCACACTTTTACTGTTCACAGCCTGCCTGTGTTCATCTAAGAAGTCTCCAGTTGCACGCGCAATGCAATGACCCAACTGGGACCTCTTTGTGAAGGGCAATGGCAGCAGGGCAGGTCCCTGCACTGAGCAGGCTCTGCCCAGGCCAGGAGATCACAAAGTAAAAAGACAAATAATTCACAGCACATCAGTGCTGTGATGCAGTACTGAGATCTGGTTTTCCTTTCTTGTTCAAGATGGGGTGAATGCCACCCATGAGGAATCCACTCCTTGCCTATGCTAATATTAAAAATGTGCTGGATGGTTTAATTTTAGGCCCAGTTACCTTTCTCACCACAGAGTTTAACACAATTGTGTGGCAGGATGTGTGCAGAGGTCAGATGGGAATAATAGAGGTGTTGGTCACTCCAGAAAAGGAATTAAATCGCGCCGGGCAGTTTGCACAGTTACTTCTGGCACTGCCATGGGGAGAACCCCTAGGTCTTGTCTAGCAAAGCTCCAGCATGTGTTTAGGAAAGCACAGGCAGCGTTTTTTACATTTTCTGCTGTCTCTCAGAGCGGGCAGCGTGTCCGTGTCGCAGCTGCCGTGGGGACTGTCCCGCTGGCGTCCGGGCGCCGAGGGAGGGTCATTGTCCCATTGTGTGCATGGGAAATGCGAGCACAAGGATGCAGAGCTCTGCTTGGAGGCTCTGAGCTCAAGTCTCTGGGGGCCTCGGCCTGAGCTTTAACTACAAAACCATCTCTCACAGTCCTCCATGTGCCGAGCAAAGCATTTCAGAGCATCCCCCTCCCTGCTCATGACCCTTTGTCAGCAGCTTCCCTGTACTTGCTGCAGGCTGTCCCTCTGGAAACTCAGCCACTCTCTCCAGCCTAGGCAGCAGCATGGATAAAACTCTGTTACAAAAGCTTGAGCCCCAGCCAAATTTCCCAGAGACCAGCCAAGCTGCAGCAGAGCAGAGCCAGTTCTGGCTCAACCCGGCACCAATGCCCAGCTCCAAACCCCAGGAGCAGGTCCCTGGGCTGGGGGTGCAGGTGGCACCATGCAGGAGGTCCATGAAGTCACAGGTACCTGAGGACCCAAGGACCTCCTGGGCTCAAGCTGCAGAGCAAAGCGTGCACCTGCCTGAAGCCACCACGGAGGAAAGGGACCAAGCGAACGCCAGCGGGAGGGAATGGCAGATTTGGAAATGTGTGAGTCACTCCTGGTCTGACATTCCCCATAAAAAGACTGAGATGTGCAGGCTGTGCTGGCTTCCTCAGAGGGTGATGGGGCTCTGGTGGGTGCATCCTCGTGGGGCCCAGCCCCACCACCTCGGGGCATCCACACACACAAGAGCAATTGTGGCTTTCTCGCTGTTGGGCAATGAACAGGGCCCAAATATTGTTGTGGATTTCAATAGAAAATGCTTTCAGATTGAAATGACCTTGATTACAGCTGGTTGTATAATTTGTTGTGAATAAGGTTCTGTGCAAAGTTTGGCATTTTCGTGATCATTGCATAATAATTGGTGATTACATTTTTTCCAGTATTTATCTTTTGCTGATCTTGATATGAGCCTGAAATGCCAGCAGTGCAATGACAAGAGCCAGCACCCATGCCAACATCCATGCCAGCTAGGGCATTACTTGCTTTCTATAGTCCAGGAACATCAAGCAACTCAGAACTGCTTCCCCTTCAGAAACATACAACCTACTGAGGCTCATTTGGCTATTTTAAATTTGATTAAGGGCTCCGCAAGCCCTTGAGGGGACAGATGCAAATAGGGAGATGCATTTGTTAGGCCTGTGCATGCTGTGAACAAAAAATTTTCTGTAAACATGTATTCCCATGTAAACCAATTTATTCCCAGTTTATTCCCCAGTTTATTCAGTTTTCTTTTCCATTGTTCTGGGATTATGGTTTTAATAATGAAAATGAGGATGAATAGTCCCTGATATCTACAGTGACAATTTACAGGAGCAGAACTTTTTGCTGTCTATGCAATTTCTGGCAGAAATGTGTCAACAGTGTCATTTTAAAAAATTAATAATAAGTATCAGTAATTACTCATAGAAATGTAATTTAGATTCAGTGATTATTTTTACGTATGATAGGGATATAAGGACACACATGGAATTGCATTCATTAAACTACAGATGCAACATTTAAGGTGGGGAAAAAACCTGTATGACCACCAGTATGTCTTACTCTGAAGCTAGAATATGTCCAAATTTAATTGTTTGGGAGTGGGTTTTAAGCAAGCCACAAAAAAAGTTTTCTTTAAACCACCACAGTCACGTCTGTACAGGAAGTTGCATCAGAGTCTTTAAGCCGATGCAAATCCGCGTGCAGACAAACCCTGCGTGACATCTCCTCGTGGAGGCACATTGCAAACTCACAGCACTCTGTACCTTTAGTGCTGGTGGGTCAGCACTGAGAGCTAGGGCAGGAACTTAAAAAAATGGGAGCCCATTAGTTTTGTCTGTGGTGATCAATGAATCCAGGACAGCAAAGTTGCACTGAGTGATCAGCTGCAGAGAGTTAACCACCCGTTATTTGCTGTTCTGCTTCCTCCACTGGGGCTCAGTGAATAGTAGCCTCCACAGGAACTTTATAGCATTTGTAAGAACTTTATGTTTTAGGTGAAATATGATTTCTTTGAAGGATAACTGTGAACTGCAGTCAATAACACCAATGACTTCAAATCCTCACTCTGCCTGCCATCGTGGTGGGTTGGCTGACACAAAGATGAGCCTGTTGGTCTCTGGATGTGCTCAGGCTGTTGTAAAGCACCAGTGGAGCTCTGGGTCCTGCTGTTGCTCTGAACCCAGCAATGCAAAGGGAGAGCTCCAAGGATCCACAGGAACTGGGTGGGAAAGGCATTGCTGGAACATCTCCAGTGGGGCATATCCAAAGGGGCATCTCCAAGGCACTGCACTGGAAGGTGAGTTTGTGCCTTTCCAGCACAGACAGATGCAAAAGCAGAGCTGGAAGGTGGGTTTGCAGCAGCAGAGCTCTAGAAGTAGGGCTTGTCCTATGCAGGAATGGGAGACAAGACCCCTCTGGCTTCTCCAGCCAGGACCCAGGGGAGCCCAGCCAGCTCAGCTGTAAATGTTATTGTATATTTATAAACAAGGGCAGGCTGGAGGGATGACATGGCTCTGTTTACCCCAGTGGCATGTAAAAGTAAACACCCCAGATGAGTTGATCATTTACTTGCCTCCCCTGCTTTCGTGCCTATGTGAATAGGAACATTCCCCCTCGCTCCTTCCCTCTGTTTTTGTTTGCTCTATCTCCACAGGGCTGATTTAATAGCCCTCCTTGAACTCAGAGAAGGCTATCATTTGCTTGCAGATCAAAACAATGCTGACTGTCTTACATTTGAAAACCCCCCATTTTCTTCTTTATGATCCAGATAAAAATTCTCCTCTCAGTTTCAGAAAACAGGCAGCGAAACTTTGTGTGGTTTGGGACAATCCCACAAAAACCAAGGCTTTACTGAGAGCTTGGGAGCAAGCCAATTTGATGCATTAATCTCAAGAAATAAATCACATAAATAAGAGATAAGCACATGTTTCCCCCCAAGCAAATAGAGGCCACTTGGCTGTGAAAGGCACGTCCTTCTCAAATAATGAGTGGGAGACTCTAATTCCAGGCTCTCAGTCAGTGTTTCTGTAGGGGCTTGCAGGCTGTGAGCAGAGGAGTAGCTGAGCATTATCAGGCATCTATTGAGAGGGTGTATGTCTGACACAGCTCACAGAGCCAGCAGAAAAGTCAGCACAGACTATTTTCCCACCCACACACTTTCACAAGGAGTCAACGGCGCCACTACTGCACAGGTCTCGTAAAGGGTCAAGGATTTATTTTTCTTGAGTGAGCAACAAACTTCTTTTTCCATCAGCAATAATATTTTGTGACAGCAAGGCACCATCCCTAGGAAACAGTAGTCTCTGACCCAACAGATACTGAAACTGCAGGCGCTCTGCTGGGTGAGTGCCCAGCATTTGGTGGCACACAGAAACCCCCACTTTGCACTGGGTGAGATGTCCCAGGCAGACACTGGAAAGGTAAAAAACACCTGAATGGCTGCTTGTGAAATCTTAATCCACCTCCTTCGTGTTTCATTGCATCAGCCTCAGTAATGAGGGCTTTGCAGGAATGCTGGTTGGGAGGGACAGGCAGGTGAGTCCAACATCAGGCACTGGTGGGGCAGGAGGGGTCTCAGGTACCTGCAGAGACAGAGGCTGTCTGGGTGGGAAATTAGCCAAACAGTCTGTGTTACCCAGCACCCACCCTGATCTGTTTTTCCCCTCTGGACAGTGAAAAGCCAGGTAGTTCTGTGTGGAGAAGCCACAAGGATGAGGTCCAGTGCAGACTGCAGTTGCAAGCCCGAGCACTGTAACTTGACATGACTGTGGCAGCAAACTTGAGTTAATCTGGAGTCTGGCTTTTGTGGCTCTAGAAGGCACTTCATGAAAACCCAAACCAGCCAAGTCAAATAAGTTGTAGATACTCTTGAACAAGCATCCACATCCTTGGTAGCCTGGCTCTTCTAAAATTAAGTGCCCTGAGATGCGCTCCTCTCATCAGCTCTTTCCTAAACTTGTCTTTCCTTTATCTTCTTCCCTCTGCAGCTCCCTGGGGTCACCCATGCCCAGCTCCCTCCTAGGCAGTCCCATCCCTGCAGTGTTCCTGAGGTGGCCTGGGCCGTGTTCCTTGGCCCCAGCAATTTGCCTCTCCATCCCCACAGCCCTGTTGCAGCCTCTCATTTATTCTGGGCCGTACTGGCAGCTGGCTTGATTCTTGCAAAGCCACCAAACCACATTTCATGAAAATTGATCACAGAAGCCATTGTTGTCCTGTGGAAAGTCATTTATTTGCTAGTTAATCCCCAGGGTGTCTCTGGAGGGAGAGGGGGAAAGTGGACAATAACGGGAGTGCAGGGTCCCTGCTCGGCGCAGGCTTTCTCAGGGATGCGAAACCCCGCTAACCACAGTGTGCTTCCACCCAGACACGGGGCTATTTTTAGTGCAGCATTTCGCCTGGGTTGCTGTTCCCTCTGCTCAGAGCCCAAACGTTCTCTCAGGCACTGCCTGTTTTGAGTGGCCTGTGGTGGGAGGGTGGCACAGTTCTTCCCTGCGCTCTGGGCAGCTGGAAGAGTGCGAAATCAGGGAAGGCAGAGGCTCCAACAGCCTCACCTGCAAAGGGCTCTTCAGGGCACCCTCTGCTGGGGTCTGGGCTCATCACTCAAGGCACAGGACCGGTATCTGCTGCCCTTCTTGCTGTGCTCAGGCTCTGTTAAGCTCCCGAGCTGCGAGTCCCTTGCGCTGGAGCTGCAGAGCCGGGCGTGCGGAGCAGGATGTGCGCAGGGATGCCGGCGGGCTGCGGTGGCACGGAGCTTGGCTGCTCTCGGATGCATCTCTCCGTGCTGTCAGCTCGTGTCACACCTGCCTTGTGGCAGCTCAGGCATTGAAAAGGGGATGTAGGAAAAAGCAAGATCTAAAAAACAACGCACCATCATTCTCCATCAGCTCTTTTCAGGCTGTTCCCCCACCTGCAGGCAAGGAAGTTCCAGGAAATGCTTTGACCTCCCGCTCAGCAGAGCAGCCCCAACTCCAAACCAGTTCTGTGTTTGCCTCTCAGCCAGCCCAGAACCCTCACCCTTCTTAGGGGCTTTCCCCACTGGCTGGAGCCATCTCCCTGCGACAGTGGCACTCCTGCTGCTGGAGTCACAGTGTGCAGGGACAGGAATTATTGGTCTGCTGACTCTGGGACACAATTGTGTCCTCCAGGAGAAACAGAAGAAGATAGAGAATAAATACTTTGTTTAAATGATTGCTAATGGAGACAGAAGTAGTCACCACAGCAATCAGAGTCTCCTTTGGGGGAAGATGAGGGTTTATGAGCCGAGCTGGGTTGTTTTCCTGTGCTGGGTGCTCACTGAGAGGTTTGGGAAGTGCTTTGTGCCAGTGAGCTCTGCTGCATGTGCGTGTGTGCCTGGCTGGGCACAGGGCAGCTCTTCCTGTGCCTGGACTGGAAACATTTTAAACAGGAGACTGAAGAGTAGCAAATAATGAATACCACACTCCAAACTGAGCTTTCTGGATGAATAATCATTGGTGTTGAAATATATGAAACTCTGCGAGCCTGGACTCCCAGTGCTTTCACCAGTACCCAGTGGACGTCCAAATACAAACAATGAACAACCACAGCAAAGGCAGCGTGGGGAAGGGGAGTGTCAGCTTTGCTCCCTCACTGGGCAAAGGGACAGGAACTTGTCAGGTCTCTCGGGGCTGCTGTGGCCACTGTGAGTCTGGGCCACACAAAGGAGGTTTTGTGTCCAGACCCCCTCCCTGGTTCCTGGTTCCCTCTCCCTGTGCCTGCCTCTTCTGCTGCTGGTGGGCTGCAAACCTGGGTGTGCTGGCTCCAAGGGGCTCCCAGCCACACACAACTGCCCAGCCTGTGCCCAAGTGCTGTGTTTAGGACTCATCCAGAGCTTTATCCATGAAGAAATTGCTTTGGGAGCCCTCGACTGTATCAAGATTGTTCACACTACCCCCAACAACCTTGGAAAGGGTCTGTAGCCAGGTCAGTCTTGAGCTGCCAGCTCCATCCAGAGAAGTGGGTTAGCAAAACAGAGACAGATGGTCAGGGTTTAACTTGGGCACTTTTTCATTACTTCTATCACGACACAGCCATCAGGAGTGTCTCTGCTGCCTTTGCTGTAACTGAAGGGCTGGGGTCCCTCTCATCCCTGTCTCAGTACTACCCGGTGTCCTGGCTGGGATCAGGTGGCAGAGCTGGGTTTCCCTCTGAAGACTGGGACCAGTGTCTGTATACTGGGAGTGCAGGGACTGTTGTGTTTGGAGAGCAAGGGAGGGCAGGGGGTCCAATCTCCAGAGTAAGAGCAGTGTCCTACAGGGATGAGGAAGGAAGTGGATAGGCAGGCAGGGATGGAGGGAGCTGATGGAGCTGGTGGGGATGAGGGCACATCAGTCCAGGGCCCAGCACTCAAACAAATACAACAGCAAATCTGCCATTCCCCAGACCTTTGGCATCAGCACTGACTACACAGGTTTATTGAAGGACTTTGCTGTCAGATTGCACAGCCATGCCTGGCTGCATCCCCACAGGTTCCTCATCCTGTACCCTGGGCTTTGCCCTCTGCAGGGAGGAGCTGTGCCACTTGTTCTTCCAGTCTCACTGGAAGAGCCCATGTCCCCTTAGCCACACCTGGAGTCAGTCAGACCCTGATTCCAAATCCAAATCATTGCTAGATAAAACCAAGAGGGATGTGTCAGTGACAACATGAGAGAGATTAATTCCTTGCATGGGTGGAGAGAAAATACACACCAGGCAATGTCTGGTTTCTATCAGCAATTTAAATGGCTCTCTGGATGTGAGATGAATACGTCCTCTTACCAGAGAGCACCACTCTGCATTTGCATGGTTTTCCCCTCTTCCAAGCCCAGCTGATGCAGAAATACAGGCAGCCAAAATCGTTTGGGGTCAGGAGTCACCAGCACTTAGTTTTTAAATAGTTTGGCTATTTTAAATGCTGACAATATTTGTTTGTTTGGCCACAAACTTTGCCCAGCCTCCCCCTTCCACTCCACCTGAAGCAGAGCATCTGGCTGCTGGCACAGGCGCTGCTGTGGTGGCACCACGGTGTGACACATCTGCCCAGGGACACAGCACCAGGGCAAATCCTTGGCCAGAGCCTCGCTGGGCTCTGTGTTCCTGTTTTAGGTGGCCCTGAGTGACACCTGGCCACGGGTATTCCCTGCTGGCGTTGGAGCTGCTGGTTTGTGCTGGTGGCGGTGCTGGGGGATTTCAGCTTCTCCAGCAAACTTCTTATTCAAACATCAGCTGTGCTAAATTTGTACAAAGCATTTCTCATGCTGTCCAGATGCCACTGCTTCTAAAAATAGTCCAGTCTAGTCTGTTTTCCCAGAGTCTTTCCTTTTATCAGCAATAGTTTTAATAGTCTTTGCAATATTTAAGGAGTCGTTTGTCCACGTCACGCCAGCAACTACTGGGAACAAGAGTCAATCCCAGTTCTCCCATACTCCACTCATACCCTACATAAAAAAAAATGACTGTGAAGAAACTTTTTGCAGTAGAAAACAGAAGTTTTTGGTGCACACTCAACAGGAGCTGGGTGGCACTGGGTCAAATCCAGGCTGTCCCTGCAGAACTCCCCAGCACACAAAAGCTGCCGTGGGTCCTTCCCTTGGCGTGGAGTGGGAGCAGGATGTCCCTGGGGATCCCCAGCATGGTGAGTTGTGCAATCTTACCAGGACACAAAGAGCCACAGGATGGGTTGGGATAGCATGGAAGAGGATGAGATAAGATGACATGACATGGGACTGAGTGGGATGGGATGGGATGGGATGGGATGGGATGGGATGGGATGGGATGGGATGGGATGGGATGGGATGGGGTAGGAGGAGACACAATGGGGTGCCATGTCAGCATCCAGGGACAGTTCCATCCTGGTGCCAGATTGGTGGGAAAAGCTGAGGCATAAACTTGTTTCCCTGTCTCTCAGAGGGCACCCCCAAGCTGTTTGAGAGCCTGGCAGCTTTGTGGCTCTTGGTCAGCACATCAGCAGAGCTGTTACAAGTGCCAGACACAGACACTCTCTGTGACACTGTCGTGCTTGCAATTATTTTATTTCATATAAAATTTATGCCATTTCTGAAGCATTTCTGCAAACACAGCTCTTAAGGACCTTGTCATCTTGTGAGTATCCAATGATATATCCAGTTTTTGAATGTTGTGGCTTTTCCTGTGTTTATTTTTCCTCCTCCTGGACTTCTTGCTCGGGAGACAGGCTGGATTTTTTCTTTTGGCTCTGCCTGCCTGGAGTGAGCATCCCAGGAGGTGCAGCATTGGCAGAGCTGGTGCAGGACTGTATTGAAGTCCCAGGGGTGGTGACAGGGATGCCCAGGGGACCAGGAGGAGGGTCATGGGCACCTTGAAGAATAAGTCCAAGGGGAGAGCAGGGGCAGAGACTTTCCTGAAACACAACCAGCATCAGCCTGGCTGGCCCTGAGCTTGCATTCACTTTCCAAAGTGTGATGGACTTGGAGAGGCAGTCTGGGAGAGAAACAGCCCTGGCCTGAATGCTGCCCTGGGATCATATCCGAGACCCTCCGGCAGCAAAGCTCTGCCTGTTCTCCTTGCAGAAGAGTCTTTGGGAGCGGTGGGCACCGCCAGGCCCCCGGAGCGGGCTGAGGCGCGGAGCAGCAGCGGGAGGCGCTGGCCGGGCATGGCTGGGAGCGCCCAGGAGTGCCCAGGAAGGCTCAGCCGGGGCACACACGGATCCTGTCGGCCGGGTCCCCGCGGCGGGAGCTGCTCCCCTACGCTGCCCTTTATTCTGCTCCTTGCCCGCGGCTGCCGGGAGGCCGCGGAACAAACAAAGCCGGGAACAATGCTTCCCAGGAACCCCGCGCTTCCTCCGGGAGCCGCGGGTCAGGGCTGCGGGCGCCGCAGGAACAGCCTGAGCTGGCTGTGCAGCGAGCTGCAGAGCGGACCCCAGCCATTCCGCCAGTGGTTCGGGTGAAAAACAG
Source organism: Climacteris rufus (assembly GCA_013398175.1). Classification (NCBI taxonomy): domain Eukaryota; kingdom Metazoa; phylum Chordata; class Aves; order Passeriformes; family Climacteridae; genus Climacteris; species Climacteris rufus. The sequence goes on along the minus strand of VZRZ01006869.1, from coordinate 92,404 downwards.
CTAAAAAAAAAATGCGACTTATTCTCCATCCCCCCAGAAAATGTTTGAATTCCCGATGCGAGGACGGGAACACTTGTGAGTTTTTGCACATTGGTGCGTCAGGGAAGGCTCAGAAAGTGCTGATGGAGCTTTTGGACTTCGGGATTTACAGACTGGAGCGGGACACGCGTGGTGAGAGGCTTGTTCCCATAGCTCCTCCAAAAAAATCCATGCCAGGGTGCATTTGTGAAATGGGCTGCATATAAATTATCCATAAATAAGCTTAACGTTGGTGAGCAGGTGGAACAGGGCAGGGTTCAGGAAATTATGCAAAGGGAGTAGACAAAGAGCCAGGCTGCAGTTGCTCTTTGTGTCGGGAAGCGGGGCTCACTTTGTGCAGTCACAACGAGTTAGTGCGGGGCTCAAAGGCAGCAATTTTGGATTTGATTAAACTCTGTGACAGCATTCATATGTTAAATGATTATGTGGTACTATCTGCTGCTACAGTATGCATATTGCAGGAGAATCACAAATGAATCTGCCGAGGCCAGAGTGCAGTGTCACAGGAGATGTAATTAATAAGCCAAACAAGAGCGGGGGAAAAAAGCAAATTTGTTGAGGGTTTTACTCAATGACCAGGCACATCAAGTCAGGAAGAACTGAGCAACATGGACCAACACAGACGCATGTTCTGGCGTTTGAAAGTCTAATCCAGATGCAAATATTTTAGTCAGGATCCTGTCTCCCACCTTTAAAACTTCAGACACAGAAGAGCTGCGTGGCATCCCCTGTGTCAGCCAATGCCTGCGGAGACAGGCCAGGGCTGTTCAAAGGCATTCCCAGCATAAGGATTATTTTGCCTTTATGCTTGCTGCCCATTCAGTCTTTTGTAAGATGCCACGAGGAATCGAGTGACATTTGAAACAGGAACAAGGATTAGAAAGGCCCCCCCTCCCCGTGTCAGTCACACAAGGCCGGCGGGGCAGCGGCCGGAGGTGCTGCGGGGCAGAGGCACCGCACACCCGGCACCGCCTGGCACAGGAGGGGCTGCAGGGACCTGGCACCCCACGGGTGCTGCCTTCACCCCCTGCCTTCGCCACCAGTGAAATGATGCCTCTGAAACCTGTGGCTCCACAGCAAAGCTGCACGGATTTGCTGAGTCAGCGGCCCCAGCTCACGGGAGAGGGACAAAAGCCGCTTTTGCCGGGGGAGAGGATGCTCAGGGACAGCCCCTGGCTGGGTGTTGGCTCCACGTGGGACTGCGTGGCTGTGGACCTGTGTTCTGGGTCACACCAGGACCACACAAACACCTTGGCCCACAGAAGGGAGGTGTCAAACAGAGATGCCACAGAGACATCAGACATGCTGCTGCTGCAGAAGGTATCTGTGGTGATTCCCTGTGTCCCTGGTGTTAACCGTGACAAGCCCAGCCTCGCTGCCCGCTGGCTGCAGCCAGACACTTGGTGTGGAAACAGCCCAAACCAGTTTTTTTCCCCAAGAGCACCTGCTGGAGAGCAGATCCTGGGCTTGCATTTGGGCTTCAGCCCTGGGCTGTCCCCAGGTCACCCCTGTGTCACTCCCTCCGTGCTGGCATCTCTGGCTCCACTTCCCCCGTCTCTTGGCTCCCGTGCGTGCAGGAATGGGATAAAACACGGTGCTGGGAATGGGATAAAACACGGTGCTGAGAAACCCAGCCCACCAGAAAGGACACTCCTGCCCACAGCACTAAGGAATCAATCAAGGTCTTGGCTGATAAAGCAACTGGCAGCACTGCCAGGGACAGGGTGACCCTCGGTGCTGGGCAGCAGGAGGTGAGTGGGCAGGAGATGGGCAGCAGAACCACGGGTGCCCCTCTCCCTGCCACGGCCCTTCCCGGCCAGCATCGACCCGGCGGTGGGAGCCATCTCATTTACATGACATTACGTGCCATAGCACATGTTCGGGGTGTGTTCACAAAGCACCCCAGCTGCACTGAAGACAGAGATCACAGAAACAGCCATTTCTGCAGGCTGGGGATGCCCCAATCCCTGGTGTGCAGGTAAAATGTGAGTTATGGGGACTGGAGGAGCTGCCCGAGTTCCCAGGGACTCAGAGCACAGCTGGGTGGCTGCCCAAGGAGCTCATCCTCACCAACAATGGGAGTTAATTCACCAGTCTCGCTGTGCTGATTGGCAGCTGACAGGTTTAGGTTATTTGCAGGGGGATCCACCAAGGGCTGTCTTAGAAACAGGTTGTGTCCTGATCCGAAGAAGGTGTGCAGTGAGGGGTCCTGCAATGTCACCCTGCCACCAGTCCTGCCCCCCAGGATAGAGTCACAGAATGGTTTAGGGAGGGAAAAGCCCTCTGAGATCATCCAGTGCATCCATTAACCCAGCACCGCTGTGTTCACCCTAAACCACGTCCCCAAGTGCCACATCCACTCACCTTTTGGGTGTCCAGAGCAACACTGCCCCCAAATCTTTTCATTCCCGTTCTGTTATTGCCAACTGTCTTCTCACAAAGCATTTTTCCCTCCCCACAGAAAAACAAACCAGAAATCAAAAGTGATAAAGATTTTTGTCTGGAGCCAGGGGCCTCTGGGAGCGTGTCTGCCTGCCTGGCAGTGGGGAGGGCTGGATCCATGGGGAGGGCTGGATCCATGGGGAGGGCTGGATCCATGGGGAGGGATGGATCCATGGGGAAGGGCTGGATCCATGGGGAAGGATGGATCCATGGGGAGGGATGGATCCATGGGGAAGGGCTGGATCCATGGGGAAGGATGGATCCATGGGGAGGGATGGATCCATGGGGAAGGGCTGGATCCATGGGGAAGGATGGATCCATGGGGAGGGATGGATCCATGGGGAAGGGCTGGATCCATGGGGAAGGATGGATCCATGGGGAGGGATGGATCCATGGGGAAGGGCTGGATCCATGGGGAAGGATGGATCCATGGGGAGGGATGGATCCATGGGGAAGGGCTGGATCCATGGGGAAGGATGGATCCATGGGGAGGGATGGATCCATGGGGAAGGGCTGGATCCATGGGGAAGGATGGATCCATGGGGAGGGATGGATCCATGGGGAAGGGCTGGATCCATGGGGAAGGATGGATCCATGGGGAGGGATGGATCCATGGGGAAGGGCTGGATCCATGGGGAAGGATGGATCCATGGGGAGGGATGGATCCATGGGGAAGGGCTGGATCCATGGGGAAGGATGGATCCATGGGGAGGGATGGATCCATGGGGAAGGGCTGGATCCATGGGGAAGGATGGATCCATGGGGAGGGATGGATCCATGGGGAGGGATGGATCCATGGGGAAGGGCTGGATCCATGGGGAAGGATGGATCCATGGGGAGGGATGGATCCATGGGGAGGGATGGATCCATGGGGA
>VZRZ01006869.1:60962-89037 GCA_013398175.1 Climacteris rufus | reverse complement strand
TGGATCCATGGGGAGGGCTGGATCCCCGGAGAGGACTGGATCCATGGGGAGGGCTGGATCCCTGAGGAGGGATGGATCCCTGGGGAGGGCTGGATCCATGGGGAGGGATGGATCCATGGGAAGGGCTGGCTCCGTGGGAGCCCTGGCTCAGCAGGGAGCCCCGACTGGCTGCCAGCCTCAGCACAGGGCTGGCCAGTGCTCACTGTGCATCAGATTGCAGTGAGAGGTTTTATTGCCCAGTCAGCTCGCCCATATCAGTCAGCTATTTGGCTGAAGGGGAGGCGACCATTCAAAGCCAGTTTACAGCAGAGGCTTTATTTTTATTTTAAAAGCATCTGGAAATTAAAAATCCCCTTTGGCACTCATCCACTTTGGAGAGAGAGCCAGGCCTGTTGTCTGGCTGAGCAGCTCTAGCTGAGCTGGGTGGATCCAGTGCTGGGACATTTTCCTGACTCGAGCAGGAGTGGGATTCTGGCTTTCTTCCAGCAGCCCCACGAGCTGCCCACACCGAGGGTCAGTTTGGTGCTCACAGTGTGTGCGTGGCACAGCGTGGGTGTCACTCAGAGCCATCCAGGCTGTGCTGTGCTCTTCCCCAGCCCAGGGACATCTGTGAGGTGGTGCCTTGGCCAGGGCAAAGGGTGATGGGGGGGTCGGTGTGTGTGGGGTTCACCTCAGGTGAAGGGCAACAATGCAAAACATGGGCTGTTTATTTCAATTTTGGGATGGCTGCAGGTCTGACAGGTGACACTACCTAGGACTGGCTGAACCTGGTGGCACAGGAGTGCTGAGTTCATAGTGGAGCCCTGGTAATTCTCCATGAGCAGTGTTTTGCTCCCAGATCCACAATATTTTATTGAACTTTTTCCTCAGCTGGGTCATCCCTTGAATCAAGCTGTGTTTTGGAGAAAGGGAGAAAAAGAGAGGTAAATACATGTCTGCATGCAGTTGTAGTTGCATAGACCTGTTTTTCATCTTGCAGGAATACTGTAGGCCCTGGAAATCTCCAGCTTGCTCTGGCAGCTGGCACCTCTGGCTGCCCAGCCCCGTGTGTCCCCTCACTGTGGCTCCACAGGAGAAAGGCAAGTTGACCTGAAACCAGGCAGAGAACAGAGCAATGACAATGTTTCATCCACTCTGTGCTGCAGAAAGAAAATTGAGAAGCCCCTGTCCAGCAGCTTGGGATTGCCACTGTGGAGGTCGAACTTGCTGAGTGCATCCACTGCAACCCAGAACAGCATCTTTTACCCAAGAGGTGGGGTGAACAAACGTGTGTTCAGCTGGAGGAAGAGTTGAGGATCTCCAGATTTAGCTTTTGTCTGCATCCCACTGAATGCCTGGACTGCCCTCCTGCTCTTGGGGTGGGAGCTCCACAAGCTGGGGTGGCTGCAGCCAGTGGTCCACGCCTGGAGGGAATGAGGATTATTGCTTGTGAGTGTCTGTTCTGCTGGGAGAGACAGAGAATACCCATCAGGCTGGGAGAGGGGATCAAACAGGCTCAGAACCACCAGCCCTCAGCCTATTCTTCCCAACCTGGCCTGTCCCACCAGCTCCTGCTGCCAGGCACTGTCCCCATCCCTGCTGTCAGCACTGCCGTGCCTGGGCTTCCCCCTCTCCCTCCCCAAGTCCTGCTGCACAAGAGCTGCTCCTTCACAGCAAAGATCAATTCCACCACTGGCACAGGCCAGTGAGGGCCAGACACGAGGAGACACGAGCAGAGACTCTTCTCTAATCTTAGCTAAGCCCTTGCAAAGCCCTGCTGCACAGATACAAACTAGACTTCTTCAGAGTCTCATAAAACTGGAAAAAAACGTGGCCAGACCCTTATGGCAATGGCAACGCGCCCTCTTTAGCACAAAGCCTATCTTCCCACATTGGATTTCAAGTCCCCCTTTCAAAGTATGGAAGCATTAGATCTTTCCAAAGAAAGGATTTCCTGAATTATTCTAATACTGAAAAAATAATGTATTCTTCTCTGCCCTGGCTCTCGCAGGCAGTTGAAGTACTTGGCTGAAATTTTTTTTCTAAAAAAAATAAAAGCCAGAGTCATGACATAAGAACAGGATCTTGTGCTTAGAAGGGACATGAACCTCCAGAGCAGGCTGTGCTACCAACTCTGTCTCTAATAATAGCTGCCAACTTTGTGAGCATTGTACATTGTTTAGAGAATCTAATCAAGTTATATATTCCTTTTGAAGTCAGACAACTTTGATTTAACAATGGCTTCAGAGCTTTGAAAAACCCAATCTTTTCTAGTTTGTCTTCCATGATGGTTCCTTACCTGTCTCCCATTGTTGAATAAATCATTATAAACATAAACCAGATGCCTAATGCTAACAATAACTTTAGAGAGCCCTGCTTCCCCCAAGATGTATGGGCAATGACTAACACAGTTTTAGCCTCCAGACTTAATTTAAAGCATTCTGGAGTTGTGCACTGGTGAGATGAAGGCTGCCCAAGACAATAACTTTTACATTAAATATAATATCTGTCTTTAGCAGCTACAAAGTCAAGGTTGTTCTTCTTCAGCCTCAGTGTCTCAGCCTGCCTTGGGCACTCTGCGAGCCTGAAGGCACTGGAAAAGGAAGACCAACTTAAAGAAAATGAAGTATCTGTGTTTGAATGCATGGGAGCAGCAGCTTGTGTGACTTGCAACAAGTGTGCAGCAACCAGGCATTGCTCCTCACAGCAAAGTCAGTGTGATTTTCAGCTGGGGTGTGACAGGGACAGTGCTCAGTCTCCAGACGCGTCGCCTCTCTCCGGCAGAGCTCAAACACTCGAGCTGCCCTCAGCCTCTGTATCAACAGCTGAGCTACAGCACTTTGAAACCTGGAGCTCACCTTGCCTGAAGACAGATCACGGATGTGAGGAGCAGTGCAGGGGCTGTGCTGGTGGAAGATGAGTGTTCCTGACCCAGAGACCCCAGCCTGCGGAAAGCCTGTAGCTAACAGCTGCTCCAGAGCTGCTCCGCAGGGAATATATTGCTTAACAGAGGAACACATTTAAATGCATTACTAGCACAGTTAAATTAGTGCCTGGAGATTGAGTTCTGGCAAAGAAACAAAGTTTTGAAAGCTTCCTTCAGTATTCTTTCACTTTCCTATGTCTGCACACACTGAGCCCACAACTGGGTTAATCTTGCCATTTTATTTTCCTAATTTTGTCACCCCTGTTCTACAAGGTTTGCTGTGTTTCTTGGTTTGGTTATTTGAAGCCATAACCAAAAAATGGAGAGAAGAAGGAAGGATGGGAGGAAATCTTTGGTTCTGCCAAAGTTGAGGAAATGAATATTAGATAAACTCTCCCACGCAGACGTGCTTTGCCCTTGTGACGTTGCCGGCACAGTGTGGCACAGTGGGAAGCTCAATACAGAATTTCCTGACACAGAGTGAACTAAAAAGAGCTTTGCTAAAAATATACCAACAACGAGGCTCATGGGGAGCTTGGGGGGGATTATTTCTCCTCCCTGATTTCATGGCAGTCCCTCTTTTGTTGAGGGACCTCTGTGGCAGCCTCCCAGGCAACCTGGTCACACTGAAGCCCAATGCTGTGTTTGAAGTCCTGGAAAAGATATCCAGAGAAAAATAAAAGCACCCCAAAACAACCAGGGGGAGATTTTCCAGAAGCTCACCCTTTGCATTAAATTTGTGTTACCTTTGCATCACACCTTAGCTTTTCCTAATTTCCAGCTGCCTGCTTCAGACTTGGGCTGGGTTTTTTTCATTCCAATTTCCAAATGAAACCTCACCAAATTATTTGATATGGGGAACGAGGTAAAGCACAGAGTGGCCTGAGGGGAGGAAAGATTCCAGACCCAACATCTCCCAGGAAACTTTTGCCACCTGTTTCACTTTTGTGCTCAACAACAGAAGAGCTCCTTACCAAACCAGACCCCTCCAGCTATTCAACCACACTTGCAGCAACACCAATTTTATCTCCTGAGAAGGTTACTAGGGCATTAGAATACAAAAGACCATGATTTATGTATTTTAAGCCATGTTTTTGATTATGTTGGATAGCGAGAAAACCCTGAAAATCATCTTTTACAGAAAGCATTAATTCTATATGATGTTTTTCCCTTATAAAGAATGATTTACCTGTCTCTGTGGGGTTGTACTTTTTGTACAATAGAGCACATGTCTGTTCTGGTTCCTTACATATGAGGTACAGATCCCAGGCAAGCAGCTGTCCCATGGTATTGTGGGGTTTCCATGACAAATGGGAATCCTTCACAGGCAGCTTTCATTTTTTCATCTGAAAGCCCCAATACATTGGCAGTTGTCAGAGTCCTGTGAACTTTCATATCTTTTATGCCATCACCACTGCAAATGCTTTCAAATTAACAACGAGCCAGATTTCCTTTCTATGACCAAGCAGGAAAATAAAGAGAAAAGACAGAAATTATTACATTACAGAATACCTTTTCCTTCATTCCACTTAGCAATCACTTTGTAAAGTGATCTGAAAAGTTATTTACATTGTGATACATCTAAGGGGATGAATAAGAGCAAATGCTCCAAAAAGGGATCACAGCTGTTTCCTTTCTTATCCCTGCCTGCCTCTGCTCCTGAGCAGTCACCCTCGTGCCTGACTAAATACTGAGAAACATGCATTTTAGTTAATCTCATAAATTCATTAGCAATTTCATTTGCTTTTTAGCTTATTGCTTTTTCCAATTCCTGTTCATCTTTGGGAAGGGGTATCTTCAGCCTGGGCACGGGTGAGGGCAGGCACACGGAGAACAGCCCCTCTGTAGGAGCAGATCTGCGTTGGCAATGACAGGAGGAACAGAATAACAGAGAAAGAGAATAAAAAGCAAGACAGCATTGCAAGAGGAATGTTTTCTAGCAGTGTATGGCAGAGCTGTCCCACCACAGGCCTGCAAACATGCAAACGTGGTGGGATGCACAGCACAGGGCTGGACCCACGGCCCGGCACCTTCTCCCACATCAGGGTCCCAGGTGTCCATTTGGTGCATCTGGCACAACGATCTTACATCTGAAAATAGCAAGAGTGATACTCAAAAAACCCAAGGAAATTCACAATTTGTCTTTTCTCATGGCTTCAAATACTTCCTGCTAATTGCTCCATCTTTTGACAGTGCCTTTTCAAATCATTTTCAGCGGCCCCATCTGCTTGGCAATGAGAAGTGGAGTTTTAGTCTTTGATGAGGACTTGCAGGGCTCCAAGACCTTCGGTGGTCACTGATGGGAGATCACATTCAGGCAACCCCAGGGATCCCTCTGGTCTGGCAGCCTATGGATAAAATCTGTGTGAGTGACTCAGTATCCTCAAAAAATTGCCATGGTGAGTAATCCCCCGAGATTTGGTGTTGCTCTCATAAACACAGGCTGTCCTTTTTTATATTTAAACATCAAAGGATGCCATTTGCTTTTAAAGTGATGTTTAGAGTTAATATTCTGCTCCTACAAGCCAGTTGGATCATGGGGAGGACACAGTCATCTCAAAATAAAGGTCTGTTCTGCTGAATGATAGGCTTGAAAAATTGTACAACAAATGCCGATGCACAGCTCATTTATATGAGACACAACTGGTGTAAGATGATGTTCTGTCCTGGAAATGTGCACACAGGTTTTATTTCTACCTTCACCGAGAAGAAGGCAGAATTTTGTATTCCTGTACTTTTTATAAGTGTTCCCTCACCCTGCTTTAGCCTTGAAGAACGGTGGTGGGGGAGCTTTTATCAACGGAACTCCAGGGGCTGCTGCTGTCTCCTTTTTGCCCAAGGTTCAGACAAAAGGGACGGCCAGGAAGAGTAGGTTTAGCCTCAATTTGCATGTGCAAACAGTGACACAAAAATCAGAAAAGTAGCAAATTTGGTTCTGCCTGTTCTTCTGGGACAGACTGAGGATATTCAGTGGCCTTTGATGTCTTGGGGACAAGGATGTCAGGGCTGTTTCTTCTTATCCCTGTGTCTTACAGAGCTTTTGGTGGTGTATGTGAGGAGATCACAGCAGAGAGAAAGAAAGATACAAACCCCTCTTTTCTTTGCCTCTTGGCTAAACTCCAAGTATTTTAAGCATTTCTGCTAGGGGTTGATTCCCCCAGCGAGCCCCAGAGCTCTCATCTCTGATGGCTGTAAATCAAAGACTGTTCACAGGAGATCAGCACATGCCAATATTGCTTTAGACTTTATGGCATGTACACTTCATATATTGATAGCAACAGGCCATCCCTCCCTGCAAGCCCTTTAGCGATCCCATGATTGTGTTTTGATTTAGTGGGCAGGGGAGAAAAGCACAATGGAAGTCATGCAAATGATTAAACACAAAGATCTGTTCATCTTGTGAGACCACTTGTAAATAATTTAACAATGATCTTTAACAAGTCTCACTCTAAAGGAAAAAGTAGGTCCACTTTAAACCCTGCTTTTTCAATTTGGATGTTTAAATCAGTACTGCAGTCTTTTAAAGCAGCCAAACTCTGCAGAAATTGCCATAGACAGGCAGACACAGAGTTCTGGTTGCCAAGTGTAAAGGAGAAAAATGTGAGAAACTCTATAACAGTCAAACATGGGGTAATCTCCCTTCCCCCAGAAGAGCTCATCCAAGCCTCAGAGAGTAGTTAAAATATTAAAGCAAGAGGTTTTGCCCTTCCCAAACCACCGTTCACGTGAACTCTGCAGTGATGGTTCTCTCCACAGGAAGACTCTGCAAAGCTTTTGATAATTTTATGGGAACACCTCATTGCACGTTTGAAGTGTTCCCTTCACCGTGTCTCTCCCAGAAGGACACGAACCTCTCCAGTAAAACACAACTGGAGCCACCACGTCTGGGGGCCGCTGGGCGCCTGCCCACGCGGAGCGGCCTCGCTGCAGGGCAGCTCCAGGGCACGGAGAGGCTCGTGTGGGGAGCGTGGGTGCTCCCCAGGAGCCACCTGACTCCCAGAGAAGGGAGCTCAGGGCAATTAGTCACTGTAAAACAGCCTAACGAGCCTCAAGAATTAGGAATTGCCCAGGCTCCAATAAAACCCAGTGCTTTATACGACTTGAGATGCAGTTGGAGGAATCTGGCTAATCTTTTACTCTCCTAGTAAATCATTCATTGAGGCCATCTGTGAAATATGAGAAGAGCAGCTTCAACCCAAGATTCCCGCTTAGCAAAGCTCTTACTAGCTTGGCCGGAAAGAAGCTTTCCTGATAAAGTTGATAGCTAGTCCAAGCCCTCATGATTTCCAGCGGCACTAATCCTTCTGGGGAGATTGAGGAGCAGCCCTTGAAAGTCCTGAAGAATGGCCATGCACTGCAGCAAAATTCAAGGGAAAAAAAAAAAGATAAAATCCACAGCACTCGCCAGGGCCTGGCTCTGGTGTGCCCCTCGATGCTCTCTGGTCCAGGGCCCTCTGCAGCCAGGTCTGACCAACAGCCCCAGAAAGGTGGCCACAGCCCCCTGGGGCCAGGGAGCATTCATGGGGCTCTGGGAGAGCATCAAGGAACAAATCTGGTGCTTTGATGGCTGAGACTGAACTGTGGTTTGTTTTCAAGGAGAGGTGTGGATGCCCACCTGGAAAGAGATATTCAGTTCTCACAGCTGAACCCAGAACCCAAAATTCCCTGCTTCAGGAAAGTTCATGCCTGAATCCGCTGAGCACGGTGTGAGACCATGTCACTTGAGGAGGAATAAATCATCAAAACACCCCTACCAACTCCCCACACCAGGCTGCTTGTCTGTGTCCTCTACCCAGATTTGACAGCTTTTTAAGAAGCAGTTAGACTTTCTCCACAGGCATTGCTACTAACCTGGGAATAGAAGAAAGTCCTTAGGCAAATATTTCATAGGGCAAAATAAATAAAATTTTAGCTTACAAGAGAAATGGGCTGAGCACCTAACCAGAGTATTCAAGGAGATGAGTTACAATCCACCTCCTCCTGGAATTAAGACAGTGTAGTTTTTTAAGGCCTTATTTTTTTATATCTTCTAGCTTCCAAACTGTTAGGATCTGCAATTCCCAGGTGACTCAATAGCTAGTAGGAACAGAGAGTTTCAAACTGAAAGACGAGATGCACCAACTCCCGGAGCCAAGTGCTTGAAGGGAAATGAAGCAAAGGCCCAAATAGGAGACAAAATAAGAGCTCAGCAGGGCTTGAGGCACAAGCCTACAGCCTTGCCTGGTGCTGGGCTCGCAGAGAAGGCAAGGCTTGTACACCGGGAGGCTGAGCACATCCCCCCTTTGAACTCCATCAAATCCTTGTTTATAAATCCAGACATTTCATATCGTGTTTGGGTGCCCTGCAGAGCTACAGCCATGGAAGGGGAAATCCACCCCTCCTGCCCTGTGCTTAAGCTGGGCAATGACAGGCTTGCTTTAGTATTGAACTCTTGGTCCAACTTACAGTACTCTTGATGACCAAGTTAAGTTGGAGAAGTGATTATGTCTTGGAGCAGCATGGTGGGCAAATAGGAGCTGCAGTTCCTAGAAGAAAAAGATCCTCTTTGCTATGTGAACTTTAACCAAAGTTTGGAGTGATAATCTGTTCACGCTGTGGTTTATAAGATTTTAACTATTCTTCCTGTTTTTCTTGGCTACCTGGTGTTTGCTCCACTGACCTCGGGGTCAGTAAATTTGTAGAATACATCAAATTTTCTGCCTTCTCCCTCAAATCTCAAATCTAAGTGAAACAGCATCTCATTGACCATTACCCTGAACAGCTTATTAGTGATGCATTTTCTGCTGTGGAGCAAAATAAATCAAGACAAGTAAAACTGGAGGTTGTTTTCTTTTGATTTTAATAGTGAAGGGTTCTTCCTTGTCACTTCCTAAGTATCTAACTGCTGAAGATATCTAACTGCTGAAGAAAGTATTTTACCCTGTGTGTCACCTGGGGCATTAGAGAAGCACTTCCTCTAGTCCTAATTAAGTGTAATAAGCACTATAAATGCCCCTTCCTGTAGTGCTGTTTCTATTCTCAGCATGTTCTGTACCATCCCTGGTAGTCAGGGCTGTGGGGGTACAAACTGCAGCTTGGATCACTGAAAATAGAGACAGTCTGGAAGGAGAAGCAGCAGGGAGAGCAGCTGGCATCCACCCCCAGGGTCAGAAGTAAAGCAGAGGAGGAGGAAGGTGAAATCCAAAGGGTGACAGAGAAGTGCTCAACCTCAGCAAGACCAAGGACACACCATGGTTGTGGCACTGGAAACTGCCTGAGCAAAGCTGCTGAGGAGATGTGTCCCAACATGCCAGAGCTCGGGCAAGAAGGGGATCTCTGTGTCAGCTGGGCTCTGGGACAGGGATTTTCCATTAGTCAGCCAGGACTTGTGTTGTGCAGCAGAAAGCTGCCCTGGCCTCCAAGCTTGATGCATCCTCCACCCTTCAATTCACACACAGTGAAGGCTGCAGGAGCATCTGTTATAAATCCTCTTCTCTGGGCAAGGGCAGGAAGCACAACTTTCACAAGACTCTCTTAAATTGGAGAAAGTCATCCAGGCCTTTTCTTTGGAAGTGCTGCACCCCTCCTGGAGCCCTTTGTGATCTAAGTTGTTTAGAAAGTAAATGAAACGGAGTGAGCCAGAGAGGCAGTAATGGTTATTTCTCCAAGAAAGAAAAGCTTAATTTTACCATGGGGATCTTGCCTCTGCCATGACCCCTCCAGCAGCTCACAGGAACACGGGAGAAATTAACCAGCAGTGAGGACTGGTTCATTCTCGCAGATTTGTAAAGAGTTTCACCTTAGCTCTTAACAGCAATATCCCCCATCCCACAAAAATAAAAAAAACCCTAAAACCCAAATGAACATCACCTAGTCCTCAGATGGTAGTGCTCAGCTTCTCCATAGTTTATAGCATCCTCCTTTTTTTCATCTAACCAAGGCAGAACCAGGGCTGGTAACCTCTTTGAAGGCTTCCCTGGGCTGCAGCTGAGATGGCCAATGCATGAAGAGCAGGAAACACCTCACGTGCAGCAGCCCTGGAGGGGCTGGTCCCAGAGAAGGTGAGGGGAAAGGGAGCACGACAAGGATTACCAGGCTCAGAACCTTTTGTGTTTGCTCCTGGTTGGTATCTGTGCAGCTGACTGGCAGATGAGATCAACAGGATTTTTCCATCTGATCTAAGCGAGCAGTTGGGTTTTATTCCAGTAATTCTTCTAATGGACAATAATGTCTTATTATGACTAGAGGGCTTATTACTAGAATGTTGTACTAAATTCAATAACCTGAACTCACCATACATCGTCCCTCTTGTGGGAGCTTCAGCTGTTTGAGCAGGAGCCCCAGAGTTGCGTGATCATCCCTAAAACCTTCTCCCCTAAGTTCCAACTTCAGAGAACAAGTTGTTCATCATATGCTGAATTCAGCCTTGGAGGAACTCCAGTGAAAACAAAAGGAGTAACAACAGGAATGGATTAGGCCCAATTGCTTTCACATTTCTCCAACTTGAATTTTCAATTCCAATACTAAAGGAGGAGTAAAAAAAACCTGACCCAACTCATGGCACAGAGACAAATACACTCCAAAATGTAAGTCTGCTTGTGATGTGACCTCATGCCCTTTGGAAAGTGCACCAAGGTGTGCTTCCCTAAGCCTACCCAGGGACAAAACCCTGCTGTCATCTGGCAGGAGCAATATGTATTCCTGCTTCTGGCACTGGATTGTACCAATTCTTGCACAGAGTGGTCAAGCCCTGCAGTTCTAGGCTGCTACACTTGTGACTACGGACCTTACACATGTCTGAAAAAAACCAGAGTCTGCCAAGCTGAGATATAGAGTCATGAGGATTTAATTTCATTTCATAAAGACATAGTGAGTAAGATTAAACAGTGTGTTTTCTGCACTGGCCCCATTTTCCAGAGGGAGCTGTGCTCAGATACAGGAGAGGGCACAGTATCACCTACAAATCCTCGTCTGATAGGTCATCACCTTGGCACCTCTCTGGTTAAACAGATGTGAACAAACAGGGAGGAAGTGGAATAAGGACTGAGACAGAGAACCCCAAGCTCCCCTGCTGACTCTCAAGCCCTGCTTTCTCGCAGTGCTGCTGCACCACTCACTCACCAGCTTTTAAGTAAGTTCCTTCTAACTTTGACCTGCTGTTTCCTGCCAGGGCTGATGAGCCACGAGTGCAGAGTTGCTTCCTCTGGGCCAGTTCCTCAGAGCACACTTCCAGTGGCTGCCACATGAAGTTAGCTGAAGGAAAAAACGATGCTCTTGTTATCACTGGAGTTATTCCCAGACTATTCCAGTGTGTTATAAAGGGGGCAACACAATTAGCCGGTGATCAGAGAATTAAACTGCAAGCCAGAAGTCCTGGGTTCAATTTCTAGCTCATATTCAACCAACATTAACCATACACCCTCTCTGTGATTCCACACATGCATTTGAGGGTTTCAATAATAATGATGACACTCAAAGCTGCTCCTAAACAAATAAGAAGTTTATGAAACATCACAGAAGCACAAAATATTAAGACCATGCTTGACCCATGAGCTTTGCAAAGTGAGTGCAGAGCTTTATCTGACTGACAGGCTGGAAGTGGAGGAGTTCAGCTCAGCTGCTATCTAGCTCAGAAATCACTGCACATTGTTTGCAAACTTATCAGGAGTGACTTGAATTGTGAATTAGCTTCAGCAAGGCAGCTGGCAGGCTGCTGAGGCATACAATGCCTGCTGAATCTGCACTTCCTGCTGGAGACGTGCGAAGGAGAAGGCAAACTATGAAAGAGCAGAGAAACCGCTCCCAGCTCCAGTCAAAACTACGTGCAGCTCAGGCACAACAGGGCCAGCCACTGCTCCGGGGGCCAAACCAGAATTCCCAGCAGCAGCAGCACTGACAGCACTCAGCCCTTGCACAGCACTTGCTGTGGAGGGATCCCAAAGCCCTTTAGGAAGATCGTGAGGCTCCCTCACCTTCCCCAGCTCCTTTCCAGGCTGGGCTGTGTCTCGAGCAGCAGCTGGACCATCCCAGCCCACGTTGTGACCCTGCAGGCAGCTCTCACACACAGCCCAGGGCTGGTGCTGCCTGGTTGTACACCTTGGTTTTCAGTAAACAACCCAATCTTTGTCAAAAGCAGCAGCAGACACTGAGACACATTCTGACCAACCTCACCTGGGCACTCACCTGGACAGGGCACTGGAGCACAGCTCCATGGCTGGATGTCCCCATGCAGGCAGATGTTCCCTGTGTGCTGCAGGTTACAAAGCTGAAGCTGCTGTACATTCTCCAAGATCCAGGTCTGTGTGTGCCCACACGGAGAAATACCAGGAAGGTGCTTCCTGCATGTGGTCTGATGGGAACACTGCAGCATCAGCACTTGGGATAAACCCCAGCTTGTACCCTGCAATGCACTAAACCCAGCAAAATGTGCCCCAGCAGGCTCCTGAAAGGCTCCGCAGGGCTGGGAAAACAGCCAATGTGCAATGTACTCCTAGGAAAGCTCTCTCGCTGTGAGCAGGGCCTATTCATTCATTTCAGGTTGTCAGTAAATTTGATCCAGGTCCCCTCTAGCACGGGATTGTGTTATCCTTAGAACCACAGAGAACTATTTTTTTAATCAGTTTTAAGGTTATTAGCACAAAGAAGTCCAAACCCTCACTCTGGGAAGTTAGCGTTGACTCTGAAAGGAAGAGGTTACGTTGTGAGTGAAAAGGAAGAAAACATTAGAAGTTTCTAGCAAGAGACGCTGCAGGGTGAGTGCAGTTCAGAGCACTTCAGGCGGTATTACCGCTGCTCACCAAACACCGTCCTGTGCTTTGCAAGCCGTGAGACGCCATCCCGTGGCCATCCAGAGCCCCAGGAGCTTCCTCCAGCTGCTGCAAAGCCCCAGCACAGTCAGGGATGCGCTGCTTGCTGGCACTGATGCTGTGAGCCCCTTGTGCTCGGTGACCTTTGCTGCTAACGCAAAGCAGGGTTGAAAAAGTTCTGCTGCTTCCCCAGAAACACCCGGAGAGGTGCAGGCTGTAGGATGGGGCCGTGGCATGTTGCTCCCTGCATACAGCTGTGCCACAACCCTTCCTCAGTGTGAGCCTTCTGCTGGCAACAAGGATAACCCGGACACTGCAGGAAACCCAACACTGCACTCCGTGTGTGTGCACCAGCCTCCTGCCATGCCATGCCGGGGGACACTCCTCCCCAGCTCACTCACGGTGCTTTACCTGCAGCCCCTTGTCCCACCAGGTCCCTCATGCTCTCCCACAGTGCCCAGAGCTTTTGGGGCATCTCTGTCCCACTCCCACACCCTTAATTCCCCTTTCATTCCCGCTCTGCCCCCATGCAGATCTTTGCCCACGTCTGGGACAAGACTGACAGAAGCAGTCCTGTGCACTAACTTTGCTGCTAAAGACAAGAAGCTGAGCTTCCAGCCTTGCTTTGGTTGTCCAACAAACACAACCACAGCCTTCAAGGCTGATGCAAACTCCGTGTGAAGGGGACGGGGGGAAGCTGTGCAATCCCACACGAATTCAGCTGGCCCTCTGTACCCCTCCTGTTGCCCATCCAGCCCACCCTACCCACGCTTCTCTCATTGCTCACGCTGCTGGGTTTTAGTGCAGGAGGGGAAAAAAAACAAGAAAAAAAAAGAAAAGTGACCAGCAGCAAAAAGAGTCCTCAAAAGTCAAATGTTTCCCATTACAGCACTGGTTCTGTCAGGCCCTTTGATGTTGCTTCTCCCACACAGAGCTGTTTCTTTCACAGTCTGTTCCTGCACACGAACAAGATGTTACACGTACTCTACGTAGCACATCCTCAACTCTTATTCAAAGCACATTTGTCCCAAGTCACTGTACTTTGCAACACTTTTCAAACCAGTCCTCATACATCATAGGCACAGAGGCAGTTTTATTCTAACTTTACTTTTATTCCCCCTTTCACATCTATTTTTCTTCCAAATTCTTGGAGGTTCTGGTCATAAATAGGGAAGTGTTGACACTTAACTGGGGTTGAGAGTGAGCTGTTAAGTTTATGGCAGTAACTGAATTTTTCCAAAATTCTAGGGAGTTGTAGGGATCCAACCTTTGTTAGAGGCCAGGTCCAACGTTTATATTTAGACTCTGGACTAGGTAACTTCCATTACATTCTTTATTCCACAGTTTTTAACACCACCTGCTTCCTACCTGCCTATCACAAACCCTAACTTATGCATGCTGAAAAAATTGTTGACCACAGATTGCATTGATAAACCATGACAGTTCTCGTGACAAATTTAAATTGCAAATTATTTGGGGGAAGGAAAATATTTTTGTTCTAGCACAATAGGGTTTTCATAATCTGTGTTATAAACTATCCCAACAGAAATAATAGCTGGGAGCTTCTGCCAACTTACTCAGCTTTGGTGGAAGTTCAAAAGCAGGGACTGTGGCAGAATACAGAAGGGGTTTTTGGGTTATGCAAGGGTTAAACCAGTCAGCTTCTGAAAAAACCACCTCATGTCACTGTCTCCAAAATTCACTTGACTTATGTTGTTAAACAGGAGTTACTTCTGCCTAAACTATATCCAAATGCCTTGCAGAATGGGAACACGATGGATAACTCTTCCAGAAAACACACATGGCATTATCTGAAAAATAATCAAAAAGCCCAAACTCTGTCATACCCCAAGATGAGAGACATGCAAAAGTCCACCAGGAATTTTATTACAGCTATTTAGTAAGATAGGCAACCTATAGTAGTTAAGAGTAAATAATAATTGTGTTTGTATAAAAGGTAATAAAATTTTATGGCTCTTAGAAACCAGCTAAGGGAGAACAACAGTGTTAGAATTCTTGTACAGTGTAAGATGATGATTTTTGGACAGACAGGAACTGCTGGACTGCCTGGTGTCACTAACAGGCCTGTTGAGTCACAGGGACTGTGACTGCAGAGTTATTCAGAGACTGAGAGAGACCTGGCCTGGTTGGTTAGAGATGAACAAAATTTGTGGTCTTTCAGTAATAAATTCCTGCTTCACAGTAAGAAGACTTTGGAGGTGGAAGCACATTGGATTTTGTCACTGTTACTAAAAATATACTCAGAAGACTATTGCCTGTGTTTAAAGAAAGAGCCTGGTATCAAACCAGCCAAATTGGTTCACTAAAAATAGGCATCTCTTTGTTCTGTGTTTTCAGGTCTCATTTCTTTTAAACCCCCACAATCTTTTGTGATCATCCAAACTAACATGCATTCTTTGTTAATAGCAAGAACCTACCTCCTCCCCATCTCCAAACTTTATAATGCAAGAACAACAAACTAAATTGCTCCAGGTTTAAAAAGAAAACGCTGGCCCTGGCATGCTAATCAGTGGCAAGACTCAAACCAAAAGGCTTTGAGATCTAAGAGCAAGTAATAAAAAGCAGCTTGAATGCAAAAGGGCTTGGATTGAAACAAGAGACTTCCTCCAAGTGCCCAGGCCACTCTGAAGGGATAAAGGCACAGCCTGGAGGGGCACGGACACATCAGAGTGGCTTTGCATTTTTGGGAACTGCAGCCCCATCCCTACAGCAGGAAGCAAACCCCAGCTATCACCCCTTAAACCAGCCCTGCAGCATAATGACTCCCTCAGAAAACAGACTTGCCCTAGAACAACATCTACTTTTGATTTTAGCCTGATGACAGAGGTCCTTGTTGGGAGCTGGATAACCAGCCCTTAAGGAAATCAAGTCACCAAATCCCTGCCCTCCCCAAAACCAGCTGGAACTGAGACAACTGCTACTCCAATTCTGATGGGCAAGCACAGCCCTTTTTGGGGTGGATTAAGCAAAACAGTCCTAAACTTGCCCACAAGGACTTGTTCCTCTAAGTCTGAACAGGGCAGACCCCCATGAAAAGTCTCAGTTGTCTGAAAAATGCATTTTTCCTCTGAAAATTAGCTGGATAAGATTAATTCAAGGCTAAACCTCTTAATTTACAGACAAAGGAGTGAGTCACTGCATCCTTCTCACTAGGTCCTCTGGTACCTTCAGTGAAACATCTTACACTGAATTTGCTAAGGATTATTTAACAGACCCTAAGAAAGACTGAAATGCTGAATGCTAGGCACAGTCCCTTTCCATCTACTATGGACAGCTGCCATTCATATAACAGCCTTGGAATACAAGGGGCAGTTTGTATAGCTCCAAAAATATTCCTTGGCCTTTACTCCAAAAAAGCAAATCCAACAGGCCTATGACTTCATGAAATTCTTGAACTCGTGTTAATGCAAAGCTTTTTTATTATGAAGTTACCAGGAAAATTATATGCAGATGAAATTCCTTCCAGGAAAAACAAGTTCTCATCTTTGCTGTCACACAACGTATTAGCAGGGTCTACAGATAAGAATGTGAATATTTGCAAAAAATAATCTCCCCAGGCCAGTGTATTGTGTTTGTGCACCAGAACCCAAGTCCCAAATTCACCTGAGCCTGCTCAAGTTCACCTCTGCATACACCCTCCAACATGGACCTGCCTGGAGAAACGTGCAAAGCTGAAGCCCTACATTTAAAAAGTTTTTAGCATTTTGACTTGTTAAAATGAGTTCTCAATTTTTATTGTGACTTACAAAATATATTAAAAAATCCTCCTTTAGTGTTTTTATACAGTATAGAGTTCCTTGTGCCTTTCAAGAATTACTTTTGCAATAAAGTCTGCAGGACTCAGATTTACATCCTCACCCACTGACAGTTTAATTACTTTCATTGTAGGAGAAAGTATTTAATCACATACAGTCAGAAAAACAGCCCCTTAAATACAGGCTTTTGGGCCCATGATCCCCCAATTTGAAATTCAATGAAGGAAAATGAAACATGCACACTGTGATCCATTTCCTGATGCAGAACACTTGATATTATCAAAACATACAGAGTTCCACAGCTGACACACACATTTTTCTAAACCATTGGTAAAAACCTTCCAGCATTTTAAGCCCACGAAATGAGGATTCAGTGTGCTCTGGATATGATCTAAAGGCAGCACTGGTCAATGAGCTGTACAAAGACCAATGTTGTAATGCTGTGCTAATTAACATGTTTAAAATAGCCCATCTAAAATGCTGCTTGAATTACACAGGTATTTTAACTTAGCCCTCAAGAACTACAACATTAAAGGTAACTCATCACTATGATTCTCAGCAACAGATATGCACTAATGAGCCCTTATTAAAAAAAGGAAGTGGGGGAAAGAGAGGAATTCTCAGACACTCATCATGGCAATTCAGCAGAAATAAGTCTGGTGAAGTCATAAAAACCAGTTGTTAAATGTCAATAGTTATACATTAAAGCTGAGTACCAGCACCCGCTGGCCTTCTTTCCCAACTGGCATCTAGGACAAGGCAGGTAACAAATCCAGAAATGCAACTTTTTGTCAGTTTTAGTCAGAGAATGCTACAGTATCAATCCATCCTCTAAGCAGAGGCAACTCAAATGCAGTTAAGTGCAAATATCAATAATCTGTACCTTAGAAAACCCTGTTTGACAACCAACAAGTTGTGTTGGGAGCGTGACAGAGAACCTGGGCCTAGCTGGGGCCTATTACACACCAACATCCATTCGCTCTCAAACAACAGACACAGCGAGTGTGTGCATTACATATATATTTTATAAAAGAGCAATGTCTTTTACAAGACATTCCAGGAGTGGAGAACAGCCAGAACACTACAGAAACTGCTGTAACAAGAGTGACTATTTGTGCGCTCGCTTCACGCAGCTTACATTCCAATGTTTACAGAGGCCAGCACTCAGATAAGACTCTCCACTAACAAACAAATCTGGAATACATCAATTGTACAGGTAAATCAGCCAAAATTAAGCAATAGCTATGCTCTTCTCAGGTTTAAGAAAGCATGCAATAGGTTTCCCCCTCCTGCCACCCCTTGTTCAGATTTCTGAATCACAGGACCAGTAAAAGCACGGTAGAAGGAAACTGGGGCACAGGTAACGGGGTTGGATTTTATCACAGACTCTTTATCAATATTTTGCAAATGGAAAAGCACCTTCTTTAAGCATCAAGAAGGCAGAGAAGATACAGGCATGAATAAAAAAATAATTAAGCAACTTAAGACATCAAAAATTCAAGAAATAGCACTGTGCATATACAAACAAAGTTAACATTCAATACTGTAGAGCTCATTTAAAAATGGCACCAATGGACAATATTTTACAATATGCACATTTATTTGAAGTGGGGAACTAATGCTCCACAGGTGGAAATGATAATACAAATAACAGTGCCACTGTTGGCCCATTCTGGTACTTCTTACAATTAATGGAAACACTTTTAAAAATAATCTGGTATGTACACGTCTTCTGGATACCCAACGGCTTCTTCGGAACAGAAAAAACTCTGGTTCTCCCCCTCCCCTTTTAGCCAGACAGTATTGCCAGAGATTGTGCTCACATCTAAAGCACATAATCTTACTTTAAATTCAGTGCTATTTTCTTTCAGAAAGATCACAAGGTACTTTTAGGTAACAAAAGCATTTATGTTACAAACATTCAAAAATGGAAGCTTATGATTCTGGCAGACAATGTTGCGTATTAAATAC
Source organism: Climacteris rufus (assembly GCA_013398175.1). Taxonomy (NCBI): domain Eukaryota; kingdom Metazoa; phylum Chordata; class Aves; order Passeriformes; family Climacteridae; genus Climacteris; species Climacteris rufus. The sequence continues at coordinate 70,600 of VZRZ01006869.1, read as the reverse complement.
AAACCAGCCAGCAATTACTGAACATAAAAAACTTATTCAATCATAAAAAAATACTATAATTCATCACCACAGACTTTGTACAGAGTTATAAATAATAAATAGCATAACACAGTAGATTACAAACGGATTTATTTTGCCCCGTTATAGTCTTTAAAAAGTAAAGTATCTATTCCTACCTCAGACTGACCAAGGTACTGTATCAAGACTACTCAGCTCACACAGAACTCCTTCACCAGGCAATTTGCAGAGTATCCAATCCAAAGCCTTTCCTCAGGAATGGAGCATTTGCTGAGCTGTTTGCTCTGCCCACGACCACCCAAGGGACAAACTGTGCCCGGAGCAGCTGCACAGGGCGAGCCCCAGCACCTCCACACCTCGGCAAGGACACGAAGGAAGCAGCACCCAAGGCTCGGGTGAGCGCTCTAGAAACAAGCTGTACACAAAGGACTTTCCCCACCCACCCCTCTGCTTTACATTCCATAATTTTGTAACAATGTCCCCTAAGGCACAAAAATACTTATGACCTCAATGCCACAGGAGACATCGATGGTGCCATACATGGTTCTCCTACACAGTAGTTTAATTAACTTAGTTATCTGCACTGTATGTCTTCCATCGAGGCGTGGATTAATTTTTCTTGGCCAAATCTTGCTGAATATTGACCTTATTTCATTCAATTTGTAGGATAAACGTTCTGGGGAGAGAACTATGCAGCTATTTTAATTATGTTTGTAGAGTATTATTATTTCTTCACTGATGGCAAGAGTGACAGTCATTAGTTATTTTGCTGTGGGGTTTTTATTTTAATGTCATAGAGTGAGATTTCCACACCCAATGTGGTCTTCTGTAATAAAAATGACTAGCAGCACTAAGAAAATAAAATATTTTTTCTCTTTTCCATAAAGGAATTTGAGGCTAGTGACTGGAAAAAAAAAAATCAAGAATAATTTTACTCAATAGTAGAAGTGCCAGAGAATAAATTAGCATTTTCAAATCCTTCCGAACCAAGTTATTTCCCTATACATAGTGACCATGATAATGATAGAAGTACATTCCTAAAAATTGCAACACTAATAGGTAGATACCTATTCCTGGAATCAAAAAGTGTATGCAAGTTCCTGAAAGCAAAAGTTAGTATAATATCAGCAGACATCTTGTTTAAAAAATAAATTTGCAAAACCAGACATTAATATGGTCTACAATGTCCATTAAATGGATAAATAAAAATAAAAAAATCACTGGAAAGTAGCCAAGGATTACAGTAACAACAATTTTTCCTTTTAATAAACCTCATATTAATGGTTCAAGGATCAGAGTTCATTTCTCTGTACGAGTGTACAGTGAGGGGACAGCACAGCCAGACACTGCCTCAGGACTTGGTAAAGTCACTTGGGTGAGAAGTCATCCATCAGTAGGAAGGAGGAGCAGGAGTTGGAGCAGGGCACTGGAGACTCTGTGGTTATGCTGCCTTTAGTCAGGGAATCAGAGGAAGAGCCAACACTGCTGCTGCTCCCATCGAGGATGTCCGAGGACAGGCTGGGGAGAGGGAAAAGGCTCTTTAGTGCAGGGCCACGAGCTCTGGACAAAGCTAACGTGGCTTCTCCCTGCACAGGGCTTGTAGGAGACCTATACTACCACTCAGTCTTCACTGCAAGACTGGCAGCCCTGAAAACTCCTTGTTTTCTGTAGCATGTTATGGACATTCATGCGCCTCATGGGAATGAGGAGCAGAATTATTGATTTTTTTTAACATGCAGAATAAATTACGAAGCTGACTTTAATCAGATGTAGAAAGAAGGTGACAACTAATGAGCATAAAACCTTGAAAGCTTATAGGAAAGGAAAAACAGTAAATTAATCAGCAATGCAGCAAAGATGTCATTAATTACCTGGCATGTTCTTTAACGTTGCACTACACAAAGCAAGATTGAGACCTATTTTTCCTTTGTAAGTAAGGAATTCCTGTCTTTGGATTCTGAAGTCTTGATACAAGATCCCAGAGGGCACATAAATTGATGTTTTTGCAGTTTAGGGGGAAGGAATATGGAAAAAACATCTAGGCAGTTTCAAGTCTGTAGGTAAACTGAAATTACAGTAATAACAGTTGATATTTTTGAATACTTAGTATCTGACTCAACACAAAAAAAAACCAACTTGGCTTTTTATGATCATAGCAAAGAAAGATGACTTAACTCCTAAAATCATGAATGTAGGGACAAGAACTATTAAGTACTCACACACATTTTCTCAGTACTCAGGGAAGTACCACAGGCACTATATGACCACTGCCTACAACATACTGTTACGATGGAGCAAAGTAACCTTGCTTATGAATCAACAGGGATTTGTAACAACTGTGCTCCCTATAAGTTTTGATACACAAAATCTAGGCTAGAGTCTGCTCAGGAGGAATTGATCAAGGGAGCAGGACCATTGTCACAGGACACTACCACAGTTCTCATTAACACACACCCATGAGCCACACAAAAAGAAAAAAACAACTGGAAACTTGTGATAAATGCACATTCCCTGTTTTGGCATCTCAGGGCACATGAAATATTTTACCATGAACTGAGATCTGTCAGATGTGTAACATCTGGAGAAAGCATGTTGGTTGTTCCTTGGAAAAGTCTCTTTGGCTGACTTTCAGTTTCCATTTCACCTAAGGAAAACAGCGCAAATAATCAAACTCACTTGAGGCTCTGGAACATCCATTTAATATTTGTCTGCTGTAAATAGAGGTTTGACCCACATACTCCAAGGTTGCATTTGTAACATAAGTTCTCTAATTCAGCCAACCAAGCAGCCAGATAAGACACTAATTTGATGCCAGCTGATGTTAAACCATCCAGTCCATCCTTGACTAACGTTTCAGCGCTATCAGAGGAGCTACAATGATCTCAAAGACATAAAACTTGCTACTTGTACTACAATCAGACAAAACAATCTATAGCAAACTAATTACTGTGACTTAACTTTAAGTAAACAGCTGAGATGGGTTAACTGATATAAGCCAAAATATGAAGATTAAAATTGCTAGTGATCATGAAAATAAGAATGCCAGCTGGGTTCAGTTTCACCCTCCCATGTACAACAAATCCTGATGCATGGGTACACTTTTACAGGAGAGCTGAATGGAATAAATCTGTCATGTGGAAGCATTTCCACTTACTCATCATGGATCAGACTGCCTTTGTACCTGTAACCATCTACTGACATTAAAAAATTTAATATGATGGGGAGAATTCATATAATCTATTTAGTATAATCTGCCCTGAGAATGAGCTGGCTCATTAATAGCTGCTGAACCAGAGACATTTCGAAACATCATGAACTTGCAAATAACCAGTCTAAAAAAAGACAAAACCCTCTCAGCTACAGTATATTTTCATTTTTAATTTGGAAAATAAAAGCATGAAATGGTAGTAATTATTCTGGCTTTTACCTACACTTTGCAGCAGTTGTAGTGTCAGTTTGAAAACCTGACAGAGGTTAAGCATTATAGCAAACCAGTGAATACATCCTGCAACAGAATTATACTGCCATATTTTATAAAAGACTGGTAACCCCTCCAATTTTCTATTTCCTTCAGCCCACAGGGATACATTCCTGTCTTTGAAGGTAAGGAATAACTGGTTCTAGCAAGCAGAATAGGCAAAAAACATTTATAAAATACCTAGTTTTGCACAAAATTGAACAAACCACCAACTTAGATAACGCTTTTGCCCCTTAAATTTCACAAAGACAAATGTGCATTGCTCCAACACACTGCACAGTGTACCAGTCCTAATTCCCTACAGCAGTGAAAAGTTCTTCAATACAGGGCTTTCTTTCTCCTACTATAAAGCTACTGCTAAAATTCAGAAAACAACAGGACTGCGTATTTAAGAAAATAAATTAAGTTAATTTAAATGGATTTGATGTTTTAAAATAAAGCAGCATTTTGAAAATTCCTTGATAAATTCAAGTAAGAAAAGGCAAACTGATATCTCCACTTTGTAAAAGATGCTCCACAGGAGCACATGTATTGGGTGAGGAAAGTCTCTATCTGCACTGCTTTTACAATCTTGTGAAGTATAGGTATGAACACCTATTCCTTATTGATCATTGAGCTTAATGAACTTTTGCTCAAACTTAATGTCTCAAAAATACACAGAAAATAAGAACCAAGACAGAACTGACATCTATGAGAAAACTTGTCTCTCTCCTCTGTCAAATCAATATCAGTTAGACAATGTTCTTTATCTGATAGGACAAGCAGTCCTAAAAAAGGAGCCAAACAATAAACAGTAACTTTTCTCAAAGTCTACATAACTCTTGTAAGTCTTGTACAATAGAAGATGGTTTTGGTGCCGTTAAGAATGCCTAAGCTAAAAAGAAAATAAAAAAAGCAGAAAGGATAAGCACAGCTAAAAACACATTTGTAAATACCTCATTCTTACAGTTCTACTGTGGAGACCTGTTCTGGGATGTTATTTGAATACTCCCCACATGGAACTCTTCCAAGAAAGAATGCATTTTTCCCTCTTCAAGAGGAAAGGGCACTGATCTATTCCATTTCTCTAAACACTCACCTTCTGAACTTTCAGAGTGAAAACAAACATTCAGTACTAAGTTTAGAAGATACTGCATGATAAGCAACATTCCTAAGATGATCTGAAGGGTGTGCACTGTTCAGTGGTACTGGTAGGAACATTAAGAATATTTGTAAGCCCTGACATTTAATTTGATGTATAATGAAGTTTGTCTCTTTCAAACAGCAGCTGTTTTAAAAGTTTTTCATTCCTGTGTTTTAAACCAGCTACTTTACATTGTATTTTTCAGTTATGCCTGGCAAATTCCAGTTTGCTGTGGATACAAGTGTATCCAGCCAGGACATGCCATCCATATTCAAACGTGGGAAGGTACATACACATACCTTTTCTTTTAATGGGGCCAAGAACACTGGGCCTGATACAGTTGATTGGACTTTGACTCCTCCTGCTAGAGAGAGAATACTGGGAGTCAGGCCTGTAAAGGTTCCAAGTTGCATCAAATCAACATAACCACAGCATATGAAGCATTCTTCAAAACTATTCCTGCACAACTGGAATTCTTAGGGAATCTAAATACATAGGCAACAAATAAGTGATGCCTGTAAGAGCAGACTATGTGCCACACAAAGCAGCAGTAAATTTTCTAAGGTTTCCTCCTTCCCTTACTGAATCACACATTCCTATCAATCAATTTCTCAATTTTGTGGTGTATTCATATAAAACTGATCTGATGACCTAGGAACTCCCCCTCAAGCTACCAAGTCTAGTTTAAAGCTGACACAGGCTCTCTAAGAGCACCCACATAAAGTTACCATTGGTAAAGGTTGAACTTTCAGAGCATTTTTATGTGGCAATGCTTTGGCTGCTGTAAAACTAAGGTCTCTTTTAATGCCTTAACATCAACTTCAATTAATCTTTGGCTTAAATTCCAATGCAAGCACAACAGACACCTATTACTTACTTGCAGAATCTCCTTGTTGGACTGGGAATAGGGCTTGGAGGTAATCCATTACTGCTCACAAACATTTGCAATGATGGTGAAAAACATTGCTGCAGGAAGAAAATTCAAATTAAGACACTGCAGAATTTCCTTTAAAACATTCAGACGTTACACCCCACCCTCCAAACATCCCATCTTCTATTCCTTTTTTATTCTTAAAGAAAAGCCAGCAACAGATTAGGCAGATTATCTAATGCAATCTTAGAAGCATTAAAACAGCAAGAACATACTGGCCCATGCAATTCTGCTCAGATTAAGATAAAACTGAATCTCACAAGAAATGTAAAATTGAAATAGACACTGTTCTCTCAACAAGACAGTTGTTTCTGTTCTTCCTTACATTTAGAAACAGCAGTACAGTACTCATGACTTACTTCTTTCAAGGGGCTTGTTAAACACTCAAGTTGACTCAAAATACATCTGAAAACTGACAATATTCCAGAGTAGAACAGGATATTTAGCTCTGTGGTTTTGCAGCTAATTTGAGTTTAGCCCATGAATGCTCCTAGCTCAACACAAACATCTTTCTGTCAAGTTAGCTAGTACTGCAAAGGTACAGGGCCTTTTAAGTCCTGTAGGTACCTTAGGATCTTTGAGGCACTTTTGGCAGCACCAGTGTTACCCCAGGGACACATTTACCCAGCACCAGTGCGTGGCTGTTCCGTGCACCAGAGCTGGAAGGGGCAAGCAGTGAAATACTGACAGTACAAATGCAGAATCACGTAGGAGGGTGAAAACAAGGTCAAGCAGCCCATCCTTAAACACTGATGCCAGTTTCACTGTGCTACATTTCAGTTTTCCAGTCCTCACTGGGAAAGTAGTCTAAGATCCACCTCTTTCTCTGGCATCTGTCACCAGTTTTCAGTACAAGTTCAGCACACCCAAGTCCTCGTTCACAGCACATTTGTGCCTTCTTTCCAAAACTGGTGGACACATTTTCATCTCTCACCACACAGATCTGCAGTCCAGTTTTGGTGCTTCTTCCCCAGCATCCCCCCACTTCTGCACCTGAAGATCCTGTCCATGATTATTTTCATTACTTCCTACCAGAATCCCAACCCATTCAAGCCTTGCACAAACAGCAGTAACTGAAAACATCCAGTGTTCCATCCACTGCTGTAAAACATCCACTGCTTACACTCTGCAGGCTCCAGGATGGCAACCATTTGATTCTAAGAAACCAACAACTGTGGGTTTGGATTGAGGTTTTTTGGTGCTTGTTTGGTTTTTTTGTGTTTCTTTGAACTACAAAACACTCTGTGGTGTTATACATCTTCACATGGTCTAGAATTCTGAAATATTGGCTCAGTTTGGTATTTCACTTATCCTACCTTTCCTATTCCTCTTGTAGGGGAAGGTGCAGGTGAAACTGGAATGAAGTCTATTCTCTTTGGGGAAAAAGATTTCTCAGACTTGTCCAAGTCATTGTCGCTCTGTGAATACAAAGTGTCAGACTTAACACTGGCACAGGACACCACCTTGAAATCCAAGGCACAACCTTCTAATGGAAAGTCATTGGGTCAAATGCACAAAGTAGCTAAAGCAGATGAGCTTAAATTCTTCTTAAATTATTTTCACAGTTAATTCCTCTCTTTCCCTTAAATTTGTCAGTGGAGTGTAAAAGTAGAATTAAATAGGAAACATCTATAAAAAGATTACCAGGCTCAAGCTTTCCTCCCATGACTGGCTTATCTGCATTGCTGTCTGCACTTCCCTAGAATACAAAAAACCCCATCAGTAGCTACAAAGAGGATAACTCTGACTATTTTATCACCTTCTTTCAACAACACTCACCTTTCATGTGCTGCTTCTCTGTTCATTAAATCCACTCCTTCCTCCTGCAGGAGATAAACGTTGTAAGTTTCCCCATAACATTTGATTCATTACAGGTACTTGAAACAACACTTGTGAGTCCATTATTTGCCATCAGAATCGAAATATGAACAGCAGAACCACTACAGAAAGACAGGACAGCCACCAATCCAGCTCACTGCTTCTCTTAAATGAAACACTTCAAAAATGCAAGGAAGCTTAAACATAACAACAAGCTTTGCAAGGCCACTTCCTTGTTGAAATTAAATCTCATAAAATACTGTTTTCTTTAGTACTTGAAAAACTCAATAGGAAAGAAACTCCCACTACATAAGTACTTCAACATCATGCAGTACTTTTCATTTTAAATACACAGGTGGAAACTCCACTTACCCTTCTGATCTGATGAAGTCGGCTGCTAGGAATACGAATAGGAGATGATGACAAGAACTGAAAAAAAAAAAAGTGACAGCCACAACGATTAAATCACACTTAACTGCTTGTACACATATTATTTACCATCAACTACATTGTTAGGGAGTTCAAAATGAGCTGCACAGCTACATGTGGATGACTAAAACAATGTTGCAAAAAGCAAACACTGACCTTGGAGAGAAAAGACTCGTTTTACCACTTACAGACTCCTTGCATCACTCGGCAAGAGGCACAGATCTGAGCTGCAGGCAGGTACTGCTCAACACCTCAAGTACACAAATAGCTACAGATGCCTTCTAGACAAGTGAGATACTACAAATGAAACTATGATTGTTGCACAATTCCCCACTGCCCAGGATATGACAAACTCCTGTAGTACCTTACTCAACCAGCTGGCCATTGTAAAGGAGAAACTTCAGTGCTTCAGCTCAGCCTTGAACACTCCCTAAAGCTTTACTTCTGCAATTTTTCAATTGTATGCAATTTTTTGCACCTAATTCCCCTGGAACTCTGACTAACCTCACATATAAACGGGACAACAGTTCCCATTCAGGATGGCCTTGTGTTCACTGTCACACCTACTGACCTGAGCTCCAAAGTTTTGGATTCTTAAGACATCTCACAACAGAAGACTTTGAATTAAAATCCCGTGTTGCCTTTTCTGAACAGAAGACCTAGAGGAAACTTATTTCAGGACTTTAAGTTCTACAGGTTTTGAGAAAAGCAATATTTAATCTTCACTTCCCTCAGATGAGACAGAAAAATTTCAGTGGAAAAAGAATATAAATCCCTTAGTTGACAAGGAGAGGGTGGAAAAATATAAATGCAACATCTTTGAAAAGTTAAACAACTGCAGCACTGTACATTACCAGACTCGTAACACAGAGCAGCAAATAAATACCTCTTCTTGCAGTGATTTCCTGAGATCTAGTGTTCTGCCTTTGCAAAAAAAATGAACTATATCAATCAGGTCAATGAATTGTGACCCTTTCATCCATTTTCACAACAAATTAAAATACCCTTTCAAGACTTTTAATTGTGACAGCATTTTACTGTTCCAAGCCATAGGCAGACCCAAGTTAACTTTAAAACTGTACTTAATATGGGGAGTCACACATAACTTCAACTATTCTTATCTTCTTGGGGACACAGTTAACACACCAGTAGTATTTCATTATGGCTTGCAGTTAGAGGTGAAAAAATGCATATTCTGCAGCTTGGAAGCTTGCTAGGATGCTTAGTGCAAATACAAATCAAGTTTAACTTCATTTTTCTACTCCAATTACTCCTTGTTGTGTGTAAACACGGCATGCTTAAGATTCCTCACCATTCCATGACGGCTCATAACTGTTGTGCTGTTCCTGCGAGTCCGCAACGCGTAAGGCTGAAACACCTGGGAGTTGTCACTGCACGGGGAGAAAACAAAGTTTTGTGAACAGCTTCCTCGGCTGTGCTTTACTTAAGACTCTGCAGCGCTGTGACACGCGCTGCAACCTCCAGAGCGCTGAAAACATCATTTTATTTGAACAGCAGCACAGCTGTCGCTGTGGGAGCGCGGCGAGCACCTTCCGTGAGCCCGGGGGGGACAAGGGGGCAGCGGCCCGCGCGTTCCGAGGGACACGGGGGGACACGGCCCACAGGCCGCCCAGGGAGCGCCGGGCCTGCCCGAGGCCCGCGGCGGAGCCCGGACCGCGATGGGCCGAGCCCGGGCCCCTCACCTGAGCCCGTGGATGAGCGGGGCGCTGTTCGACCTCCTCAGGCCGCCGCCGTCGCCCGGGGCCGCGGCGCTCCCCGGCGGCAGCTCCAGGTCCAGCTCCATCTTCTCCTGAGCCATCGCGGCGGCTCCGGCTCCTCCC
>VZRZ01006869.1:22236-57396 GCA_013398175.1 Climacteris rufus | reverse complement strand
CCCCCGCCCGCGGGCTCGGCAGGGCCGGGGCAGCCGCGGCCTGAGGCCGTGAATGGGCGGAGCGGGAGGAGCCGGAGCCGCCGCGATGGCTCAGGAGAAGATGGAGCTGGACCTGGAGCTGCCGCCGGGGAGCGCCGCGGCCCCGGGCGACGGCGGCGGCCTGAGGAGGTCGAACAGCGCCCCGCTCATCCACGGGCTCAGGTGAGGGGCCCGGGGGGCTCCCGGCCCGGCCCGGCCGTGCGGGGGCTCCGGGGATGCTCCGCGGCGCCTTGGGGAAAAGTGGGCTCCTGAGCGCTGTCCCGAGCGGGGAGGGATTTAGGCAAAATATCCAAGTGTGGAGGGGGTGCAAGGAAGCGTAGGGAGTGCTTTGGTTTTGCCGAAACGCTTTGTTTTCATCCAGGTCTGCTGGGTGTTGTGTTGCAGAGAGACACAGTCCGCAACGTCGGGGTTGTGGCTGTTCTCGTACACAGAATAACAATCGCGGGGATTTCTGTAATGGATCAAGTCTGAACAAAATAAATCACTGCCCCGTGTATGAATCCAACAGTAAACGCTCTCAAAACAATCAAGCAGATTTGGTCAGAAAGGTCATTTCGTGGGACCTAGACGTAAGTTTTACTTTTAGTGTAAAGCAGTGTGTCAGGTGTCCAGGAATTTTTCTGGGTGATACTAATTTTTGCAGTATGCATTACTGGGGGCAGTACAATGTGTTGTGTGGACAGTTGTGCTTGGACATTGCCACCAGGCTGTGGCAGGTCTGGCTGCAGGAGGGTTGGGTGTTTGCCAGGTCTGGCTACCTTCAGCTGACAGGACAGAAAGTGGCAGTGCCAGGCAAGGGCCAGGGAAAAGCTCTCAGACAGGGAGGGTTTCTTGCACAGTTTTGTCTGGGTAAGTTTATAACCCAGAATTCTATTTCTTGTCTCCTCTGGGCTGTTGAGAAGTCGGGAGATGCCCCATGTGCTACGTGGTGTGGCTTCCATCCAGCTGTGAGGTGCTCCGTGTGCTGCTGTTAGTGGTGTGTCTGCAGCTGGGGAGAGCACACTGACAATAAACTCCACAAAACGTAGTGTACTGTATCACAAGTACTTCCTGGTGGTTTGTTTCTTTCCTTTCTGTTTCTGTAAGGAACTGGATATCAAGTAATGAACAAATCTCACATATCTCTCTGTACCAAAATGGTTAACAGTGGCTGACAGTTCACAGGACATACTAATTCTTGCCTATTCCATCATGATTCAATGTTAAGTGAATATAATTGTGGTTCTTTTGCATAATCACAGTGAAACAACTCCCATTTTACATTTTGATGCAGTATTGAAGGGTTGTGTATGGCACTTCTCCCCAGGGAGATTTCTGAAGAGGTAAACTAATTGTGTTACTGAAACAAGATGTTTTTATAATCTCAGCTTTTTGCAGGTTGTTTCTTATGAACTGTAAGACCCTTGACTCTTAAAAAAAAACCCCAAAATTATTTAGTTCAGGGTAGAAGGGTAAGCCTGGGCTCTTGCCTTGAAACTCCATACACTCTGGCTTAGGTGTTCATACAAGTTAAACTGAAATGCCATTGAACTAATATGAGGTGGTTGCAGTGCTTTGCCTGTTACTTTGGAATTTTCCATCAGAATACTGTTTTTGCAAGATTGCAGCTTTTGGCAAGAAACTTCAGTTTTTCCCAGAATGGCTTTGTTGGGTAAACTGAAACAAAAGCTCTTGCTCTTACACAGCTTGCTTTTTCTCCTCTGCCTCCTGTTTTGACTTCTCCATTAACAGATTTAGTAAGGAACTTGGGGAATGAGTTGCCATAGATCCAGAGAACAGTTACAAGTGGAATATTTTAGATCACAGAAGTTAACTTACAGAACTTTTGACACTTGTTTTTGTGCCAAATAAAATTGATTTTTATTGGAAACTAGTTTTCTGTGAAAAATAAGTTTGAGATCTGACCAGCTCTGGTGTTTTGCAAGGGAGATTGAAGGTGGGGTTATTTGTAGGGTTTTTTTCTCTCCCTCTCTGCTAGTTAGCACTGAATATTGGACTCAGCCTATGGTAATGTGGAACAGAATTGTTCCAACCTGTTTTTTTGACTCAGACCCTGGATTTCAGGATGTGCTGTTTCTGTTGTGTTTGCATGCCAACCAGTACACTTACACTGAAAAGAATTTGTAGCTGTTGGCCTCAGCCAAAAACTCATCTCTAAACATCATGTCATGGGTCCCTTGAATCTCTCCTGTTCCACCTCTGTCAGATGGCAGCTGTTTGATCTCTCGTGGGTGTGAGCTGAGTGAAACTCCTTGGAAAACTGTAAATGATGTCTGGTCCTATGACTTGACATTTTGGAGAAGGAGAGTCTATGCATTTTTCTTGGCAGGAAGCATGGTGCTTATGCCAGTTGCTGTTGGCTTTTATTTCACAGTATAAGCTTTATTTGTTTTTAATTTACAGCTAGATAAAAGCTGTCTAAAACTTATGTCTAACTGGTGTGTTTTAAACTGGAGGATCCTGATAATGATGTGTCATGAAAGTGCAGTAGGATTATCAGTCCTTAGAACCAGGTCATGCTGTTGGTCAGGTTAGTTTTAAGAAGTTGTGTTTGTGGGGGGCTTTTGTTCACCCCAAGTCAGCAGCTGAAACAGAAAGATACAACCCAGTGAATTCTTGTCATTTTAATCTCATTACAGTCTTACATTTGGATCTGTTCACTCGTGCAGTTCCTCACTGATTTTTGGGCATGGGGATTGTAGGGCTGTGGCTCAAAAATATTTCTAGCAACCATAAAATTTCCTTAATTTCTGCAGACACATTCCTTAAGTGCTGATCATTGGCTGTTCATAGCACCAGTGATGACACGACCAGTGAAACTTGCTTTAGGAATCAATAGAACTAAAGTTGCCTTGACAAAGGAGTTCATTTTATGTCAAATAAATAATCCTATACTATTTCAATGGATATGCTGCTGTGGGGCTTTAAAAACTGGTTTTACCGTAAGTTTAATTTAATCCTTCCTGGAAAAAAAGTTCAGAAGATATCAAATGTTTGTAGTGATAAGATTTATCAAGATGTTGTATTTTTAAATTCTGCTTTATCTGTGGGGTTGAAGCTGTTTTCGGTTACTGCTTATAAGCCATTTATACATTTGTTCTGTTGAATGACATTCGAAGCAATATCCAAGCAGCAGCCATTCCAAACATAATAAATCCCCACAGTCTAAACAATTCTTCATTCCTTCTGAAGACACAAAATGATTAATTAAAATCATTAATTGAAGTAGCTGGGAATTGGAGGATGCACAATTTGATTTACACTCTCTGCCAGCAAGCTAAAGGAGTTCTTACCTACCCGTCTCTGGAGTGCTTTGTCTCGACATGAGAGCTGTCACATCGTTTGAAACGGAGCTTTTCTGAAGAGGTGCTTTTTGCTGGGGAGGAAATGGCTTTTGCATTTGACAAGAGTTTCTTTCCACAGCGACCACTGCCAGGTGTTCCAGGGCAGCGCCTTGCGCACGCGCAGGAACAGCACCACGGTCATGAATCGGCACAGCCTGGTAAGGAAACTCCCCCAGCAGCCCCAGCAGGTGCCAAGCACAGGGTGCAAACAGCAATGAACCACCTTGGGTGCTGGTCTGAGACACTGGTACCACCTTGCTCTCACACACAAGGCTCTAAGCTGTGACAATATGCTGTAGCTACAGTGAAATGTCACTTATAGACCATTTGGCCTGGAAAATGCTTGTATTTCTTTGTGATCATACCGTGGTTTATAAAATGCAAGTAGATGCTCCAAGGTAGAGTAAGAAAGGTAGTTTGCTAAGAAAACTAATAGCAGCATTGTTGACAGTAATCAGTGTGTTAAATGATTTCTGATGCTTAAGAAAAAAAAGTGCAAACACTTCAGCAAAGATTTGCATCTGTGACGGAACCAGGATAGTTATGTACAAGGAAGATTGGTGGAAAAGCCTTTCTCCTTCTGGGATAAAAAAAACCTGATAGAAAGCGTTGTGGTCAAGATTTTTTAAACAAGTCTCTTTCTTCATATTTTTAGGTGGCAGCTTAGTATAAATCTGTTTGTGCTTGTGGTCAGGCAAAAGGAGAAAAAAACAAAGATGAAAGCTCATTGTGTTTATTCCTGAAGATCCTCAGTTGTTGGGCTAAAAAGATGCTGATTCAGGGTGCCTTGCCCAGAGCCTGCTGGGAAGCATCACTGATGGGATGCTCTTCTGCCTGCCCCTCGTAGATGTTGCAGTATCCTGGACTGAACCAGAGTTCCCACCTTTGTGGGATAGTGTTCCTAATCCTTCCCCTCACACTAATGGTATTAAAAAGTGCCCTGCAAGTTCACTTTCTTCTTCACTCCCAGCTGACCAGGTGCTGACAAAATACATGAAATTTTACTTACAAGTGCCCCACTGGCTGTTAGATCAGTGCCTTGTCTGCTTTGAAATGTTCCTTTGAGTTATGGTCTGGTTTGTGGTTCTGTTGAAGATCATAGGGAGGATGGCATTGGAAAGGATCTTAGAGGTTCTTATCCTTCTGTGCTCTTAAACCAGGATCATCCACAGATAAATGATTTTGTGAAAAGAATTAAACTTTCAGCATCAAGTACCCTAAGCAACCTTTCCTGGTATTCTTCCTATAGCAAAGAAGTACATTTAGTTTTATGATGTTAGAGATATTCTAATTTGGGAAATTAATTTGTACATAAGAAGATGATAAAGTGTACTTCAAACCCCACCTTTTTGTATTAAAAAAAACTAATCCAAGTTTTATTGCAGTGTAAGCTGTAAGAGGGTTAAAAGATCCAGTAAGCAACTGAAACTTCATTATTTTAGTACAGCCTGAGTTTTATGTTTTGTTAAACTGTGTGGAAAAGAGTTGATTAGCGTTTGTCTAATCTATGTGGTGTTCTCTGCCATGGGAACAATGGAGTTGCTGAAATCTCTGATAAGTGGAGGTCATACTCCATCAGCTCTGTCTTCAGGGCTCTTGTGGCTGTCCCAGTTGCTCAGCTGAATTCTAAAATCTGATTTTGGGGCAGCTTCTGCAAATCTCAGACTCCAGCTGGTTGATAATGATGACTGCAAGGGCAGTGGTGCCATTTGGGCCAGGGCTTGATCTGCAGTTTTCTGACACTCTGTGTAATTGCCAAGGAAGGGTCAGCCAGGCTTGGTATCTGCTGTTTATTTCCTTCCAGAAGATAACAGTGAGTAAATGTTTCGGTGGTTTTTTGTTTTGTTTTGTTGTTTAAGCAGGGCAGCTGAGTCTGTGGTTAGATATTTAGATGCTATTTCAGCAGAAGTTGATTTTAATTTTTTTTAATATGTTTTTGTTGGGGTTTTGTTTGTTTTTTTGTTTGTTTGTTTGTTTTTCTGAGTGATTTCCCTGCTGGGTTCAGTGTGGCCCCAGAAGTGGCTGTGCTGGCAGGAGGCAGAGGGCACTGCAGGGCAGGGCAGAGGCTCCAGGGCAGTCCCTGCTCCCTTGGGCAGTGGTTCCTGCCAGTCTGGCACTGCTGAAACTTTACCTGCACTGGAAAACAGCATCTGACACACTGCAAAGGGGGTGGAGGTGTTTCTCTTCCCTGTGGTAGTCTCATCATTTGTAATGTTTTTGTTAAGCTTTGTGCTCTCTTAAAACGTTGGGGGCTTGAGTGGCATAATTTTAATAAATGGGTTCAGATTTTTTAGCAAGTATTTTCTGAAAGTGACAGAGGTTTCTTTTCACAAGAATTAAATCAAAGGATACAAACAGAGCAAAAGTGAGTTTTAAACACTGACAAAGCAAGGATGATGACTTGTTGGAAACAAGGTGTAGGATCCTCAGATCCTCAGTGTTAGTGCATCAGACCCTGCAGAGGAACACTTAATTGTCTTTTTATAGTTTTTGTTTTATACCACAAGCCACTGTTTTTGTACATATTCTGTTAATGTCAAACCTTAAAGTATGTGGATCACAGTCATAAAATTAGAATATAATGAGTGGAACAAATGCATTTCTACTGTGGAATGACAGAGTGAATAGGCAGGAATGCACTATTGTCCAAATCCTTTTCTCTGTGTGAGAATCAAGGTCAGCTCAAGGTCTACATTGGCTGGTGCAGCTTGGAGGAATTTTTATTAGGTGCACAGGATCTTTGGGAACCCAGTATCATAGTAAAACTGACCTAAACTGGGCTTTAAAACTAGCAAATCAAGATATTATAGCTGTTAGACTTTAGTACTGTATATTATGCTGACTAAATTCTGGCACAAACTTTAGTCATCTTCTGTGTGAGTCTGATAGTCTGAATTCTTTTGTGAGGAGAAGGGTGTGATGTCTTGGTGTTTGTTTTTTTAGAAGGAGGATTCTGGATATACGAAGCATTAACAGTCTGTGTTAACTTCCCACATCAGGCAGCAAAATCTTTGTATTCTCCATGGCACTGATTGGAAGCTGGTGCAGTAACAGTGTTTGTTAGTTCTCCAGCTTCAGCATGATGAAGAGCTCTAGTGATGTTTTGTGAAGCAGATGAAGCCTTTTACTGAATAAAGTATAAAAACACCTATAATAATGCAAACCTGACTTGTTGAACACAGCCATTTTAAAAAGACACCTTATTTTTTGGAAGGATTGTCATCTTACAGAGAAGTTAAACCTCTATTCAAGGCTTTAGCTTAGGATTTTTGTTCCCTGAATGGCTATGACATAAATCAGCTGAGGGTTGACAGTTTGAGGGATGGGAAATATGTGAAAGAAAACTATATTTTGAGAAAATAATCACTTTAAATTACTCGGTTTTGAGTGTGCAGTTTTAGATCACAGTATTGCAGTGAGATCTTGGTGCAAAACTGTCAGCATTAACAGAAGACCATTTTTAGTGACGTCTTCTCTGATTTCACCCAAATTGGTGAAGCTCTTGAGAAACCATAAAGAAAGTGTTTAACTCTTTGTTAGCCTTCTAATAGCTGATTTTTTTCACCTGTCAAAGCACTCATTTATAGGCAGACAACAATCCAGGAACCTTTTTGTGCAATGTGTTGTTTTGGCTTTGTATTTTTAACGGATCTATTGGGGAGCTTTCTGGATCACTTAAATGAAAATAAATATTCTGAAGCACATAAAGGAAAATATTTATGCCAACATATATATAGGGGTGACAGTGTGCTGGTGAAAAGCAGCTCCATTCTGTAGGGAAGGCTGTCAGTTCTAGTTGCCTGGAAATGGAATGGGAGCCAATTAGCATCTGTGAGCATACAAAGCAGTGTAATGTGGAAATACATATTAACAGTTCTTGCAAGTCAGTAGTGTAATTTATATATACTGACAATGTTATAAGTGATTGGGGGGGTTAATTACTTTTTCTTAGTTTGGGATTGCTCTACAGAGTGGCTACCAACACTCCTGTGGCATTTCCCTCCCTTCTGCTGTCCTTTCAACTGTGTGTGACTTTGCTTTGCAGTTTGTGCCATCGTCTCCCATCCGTATCCCCAGCAGCCGCCTTCATCAAATCAAACAAGTAAGCTCAGCTCCTTCTCACTGAGTTTTTTATAGGTGGTTGTTTCTTTTTATTTCAGTTCATGTGTAATGTCCTTCAAATGGCTGTAGATTTTATTTTCAAACTGCCTGTCCACTTCTACATTTCATGAAGCAAAATGCATCTTGCAGAGGAGAGGATTTGAGCAGAGAGAGAAATCTAAAAATTAGATTTTAGAAAGGAAACCTTTAATGTAAACCCCTGGGGTAAAGTTTCACCAAGTTTTTGGCAGCGGTGCCAGCATAAATATTCGGGGCCATTAACAAAGTGTTCCTTAACTTGTGTTGGCACAAGACTTTTGTGCAGCCAGAAAATGAGCAGGATAAGGAAGCACTCTGGCTGAAAAATAGTCTGTAGTCTTCTGGCTGGGCTATTTTTCATCTGTATAATTTTCTTATCCAGATCCCTGTACTTGTGCTGTCACAGCACGAACAGAGGGGGAAGGGCAGCAGAGCAAACACTGGGGAAGGGGGGTGGTGTGGGGAATATCTGAGCAGGCTCAAATAGCTCTGCTCCCAGCCAGCACACCACAGGCTGGAGACTCCAGCTTTAAAATCAACAAGCTCAAACTCTTGTGGCTCCTTCATTTTGTATCTCCACTCTTTGACAGTAGAATGTTTATAAAATTGGCTTGAAGGTTCTTGATTTTTTTTTAATATTAATTTTTTTTTTTAGCTGGCTGGTTTTCAATGGGTGGGCTTGATTTTTACAGGGTGAAAAGTTAAGAAAATGATTTAATGCTTCAGACAGCATTTTTAAGGAATGGGGCCTGAAGTGGTAGAAGGCACTGCTGCTTCCCACCTTGGTTATTTAAGGTAGTTGCACAGTAATCTTGAAGAAAATAACTGCTTGCTTTCATTATGTAAATAATTTACTGACTTAAACAGACTCTGAAGCACTTGGGTCAGTTTACAGCTCTTTCTATCAATATAAAAAAGCTTAGGATTAATATGTAAATATCATAGAATCATAAATTAGTTGGAGTTGAAAGGGACCTTTAAAGGTCATCTAGTCCAACTCCCCTGCAGTGAGCAGGGAGATCTAATGAGAAATATGTCTCAGAGCACAGGAGTGAACTGCTATGCTCTGCTATATTACAGGAAGTAAAATTTGACAATTCAGTCTTTTGGAAACTACTTCTGCATTCATATTTGTGCCATCCATTTATTGAAGCAAACAGTGTAATTTCCTGATTTGTGTTTAAGCATTAGATTTACAAGTTGGAATTAATTCCATGTCCTGTATACTTACTGAGAACCTGTGTGATTTACTTCTGACCTCTTTCACATCTGAGCAAATTATCACACAGGTGAGGTAGGTTAAACTCTTCCTACTTATGACGAAGATTGTGAAGATATTTAGTTGAACTTTTACTCTTGGACTGGACTGAATTAGGAAATCTACTCATTGACTGAACAAGCTGGGTAGCATTCAGTTAATTTTAAGGAATGATGTCTACCTAAGAGAAGATTGAGTCATGTTCTTACTTGGTCTTAATATTTAGTTTAATTTTACATATTTGATCCATTTTAATAATATTGTATGGATGCTTTTTTAATAAAACCCAGACCACTGAATCCCAAATTCATTGTGTGCAATGCAGTGCAAATGAGATGTGCAAATGAGATGCTGACAAGTGTCTAGTTAGTTATAATCCATGGAAAAAGGTAAGAATCCAGCCAAGCTTGTGGGGTTTATCTGTACTAGTGTCCCCTTTGTAAAATGATATTATTGAAGACTGCATAAAGACTCTCTTGCATATGCAGAATTTTTGGTTCAGTTTTGTAGCTACCTCTTGGAGAGTAATGAAAGTAAAGCTGCTTGGGAAACAACCAGCTCACATAAGCACTTCTTACACCATGGTCTCTCTTGCTTCATCTCTTTCTGATCCTCTCCTCCTCACTCCTTTTCATGGAGTGAGAACTTGAGGTTATTGTTGCTTAACCGAGTTGAATTAAATTTTCCACATGCCAAAGTGAAACGAAACCACAGCTTTTCTGATTTCCTGGAACAAAGTGCTGCTTTTTTTGACCTTATTTCTCCATCCTCTAATCTTTTAGGAAGAAGGAATGAATTTGCTGAACAGGGAAACTGTTCGTGAAAGGTGAGCACTGAGGCAAACTAGAACAGTCACTGCAGCTGTCTGTGGGCCTGGGATAATGCATTTCTTTTCTTCTTTACAGAGAAGTGCAAGTAGCAATGCAGATGAGCCACTCATGGGAGGAGAGCTTGAGCCTGGTAATGCATTCATGCTTTAATTTGTGTTTCTATCATCAATATCAGGACACTAGAGACTCTCTCATGTCAACATTTCCTTTGATAGTTTGACCTACAATTAAGGTGTTAGTACAGCACTGCTTTTGATCAGCAGTTTTTCACACTAACAAGGCATAGAATTATCAGTTGTTCAAGGTATATGTGGGTTCCTTGGGCTGCTATGTCAAAAGGAAATTGCATGGATGTCTGCCTGTTCAGATTTTCTTCCATGTTCTGATACCATGGAATGTTTAAGGCTATTTTTTTTTTCTTATGCATAAACTCATAAATGTCTACCTAAAGATTATTGATATGATGGAGGGTAATTTTGGAATTTCACACCAATCTGTCCTTTTCTTGTTAAGGGAGCTGCTCATAAGATTAATTGTATGTGCTGTTTACAGAGCGACAATGATTTTGAGAAGTCACTATCACCAAAGCAAGTAGACTTTGTTCCAGTTTCTCCAGCTCCTTCACCTACAAGAGGAATAGGGAAGGTGAGCAAAATGTGGCAATAATGGTTTTAAGTAGTGCTAAATAAATTCAACCAAATTAGTAGCAAAAGATTAAGCCACCTGCTCCTTTCTACCCCAGCTGCAAACAAGAAACTGGAGAGTAAACAAAAGCCCCTAAAACCCCAAGCCAGAAAATACCAGCTGCTCATCTTGTAGATGTGAATTTCTGTGGAGTGTTCAGCTGTTAGTCTGTGGTTAATAAAAAACAAATAAGTTCTGTTTAACCAGAGTACAGTGAAATAAATCTGCATGAAAATGGAATCTGTCCAATTTTTGAATTTTTTTTCTCAGTAGCAAAAAGTGGTGTCTCAGTATAGCCAGCCCCTATGGCTGGTTGCTGAAATTGATACTGAGTTGTTTATTTCTCTGCAGTTAATCACCAGTTGTTACCACGTGGGAGTGATACAGTGTTTCTAAGTAATAACACAAACTCTTTTCCTCTCAGCAATGTTTCTCACCATCTTTGCAAAGTCTGGTGAGCAGCAGTGGATTGCCTCCAAGTCCCAGCCCAAGTCCAACAAGGAGATTTTCAAGGTAAGTCACCAGATCACAATGATGACAGAGAACTGGTGTAGCTTGTTCACAGCAGGCATTTGAAATACCAGAATTTGATATATCCATAATTGATTTCTGAGCACAAACATAACTTTACATACTCATGTAGACTTTAAATTTTACAGTGTTGTAAAACATTTGTCAGAATCCTTGTGTCATAACATTGGGAAATGGACTGCATTGTGGCATCTGTCTTCTCAGTGTAGTCTCTATATTGCTCTCAATCACATCTTAAGTAATTGAATTCTGAGGGGAAGAAAACACAAACAGATTTAGGGTTTGTTACTTCTTCGAGTGATGTGGGCAAGCAATTAAATTTTACTAGGCCCTCACAGTTCAGCAGAGCACTGCCTGTCAGCTGAGATATACTCAGTGCCTGGATGGGAGCTTTTAGACTGCCCCAGTTGTGAAATAATGTAATTGAACTTTTCCTGCTCAGGTCTGTGCTTCCTGGTCTATCTTCAGAGGGGGGAAAAAAAGAGACTTGTTTTGGATAAGCTGTTTTAATGCCTGTTTCTTAGTGGTGTCCACTCAGTAGTTTGTTTTCTAAATATCTTTTGGTTCTTTATATGTTTTTAACCTTTCTCTTTTAATGGTGATCTCAGTACAGAATTTGACTTCTTTCAGCAGGAGAAGCCAGAGCCCAATCAACTGCATTCGACCAAGTGTTCTTGGATCGATAAAAAGAAAAGGTACAGTATTTAGGTTTGGCTGGTACAACAGGCCAGCTCGTTAGTTATATAATCATTCATGTAGCTTTCTTTGTAATTCTGTTTTGTTGGCTGATACTTCAAAAAGTGACAAGAAATAGAAGATATTGCACATGATAAAAACACATAAATCATTAAATTAGATTTTACTGTTCCATAAATCTAATTGTTGTCCTAATGCCTCCGCACTGCTGTGGTCATATAGATGTGATAAAAAATATGATGTAACCTGCTTAACAAAACAATAAATACCACTATGTTGTTACTATATATTTAAATGAAAGAGAAAACTTTGAAAGTCCTGGTTAACTGAAGCACAGAGGTGCTGTTACACCTTTGTTACAGAACACCTCTGGCTCTGACACAACTTTTAAACACTTCATCTGAGTTCTGTCGTAGCATTTTTAAGCATATATCTATCTTCTCTTCTTGTAGAGTATTTGGAAATCAAAGTCAGTATAAAAATTTTGTGGTAATCCTGGAGGTTGTTCTTCTTCCTTATTTTCAGCTTCTCTGTTCTGGTGAAGCTGGTCAGTGAACTGATAGCTGGATAAACTGAAACAAAAAGATTATTCTTCACTACTGAAGAATAAATATCTGGTATCTAAACCTTCGTTAATAACTCACTAAACTTTACTGAAGCTTGGACAAAATGGTTCCAGGAAATAAGCAATCTTTAAAATTTGAGCATCCAAATTCCATTTTTTACATGTAAAATAATCTACTGTGGTAACTTTGAACCTCAGTTCTGTTTGCTCTGTAGAAGTACATTGAAAGTAGATTTTAGTTTAAATGAGTAGCAGTTTTTATCACTCCTTATCTCTTCCCAAAGGTGTGACAGAGATGGAAGATCATCCAAAAAGATTATTCCAGGGATCCACCAACATGCTTACCCCAGAGGCTGCACAGCAGGCGGACCTTGGGGCATGGTAAATGCTGTGCTGGTTTTTGTCCCTTTCTGCAGAAACATTACAAATCTCTTTTCTTGCAGCAGTGATTATGCTGGAAGTTTGTTGTGCTTGTTTTGCTTGGTTTTTTTTAGTACAGACAACTGGTAATGTTACAGCACTGAGATTATCACAGTAAACAGGCAGCAGTATTCACTACAGTTCTGCACTTTCTGTGCCTGAGTGGTAAAATGCTTCACCTATATGGGAGTTGAGCATGTTTAGGAAAAGACACCTCATGGCTGATAGTTTTTGGAGTCTGATTGAAATTGCGGTCAAATGTGAATGCTGATGCTTTGGGGTGGATTGGGTTTTGCTTTTTTTCCCTTGCTCCTAGTCACAGAGGAACTTGGGTCTGTCTGACCCTCCCTGCTTGGAGGAGGTAAAAAGTACTTTGTTCAAAATTGTAGTGATTGGTAATAGCAAGGGATTTGGATCTGGTGTTTTAGCCAAGAGGTTAATCATACACAGGGTGTGCCCACACAACTGCCAAGGGTTGTTCACAGTATTTCTGTCTTTTTGCCTCTCAGCTGATGTACAAGCCATGCACAAGGTTTGAGCACACTGCAGTAGCAATAGCAAAATAGATGTGTTAAAGGTACTTTAAAAACATAGCTTTTCTTGCACACCCTGTTTAAGGTAGGCATAGCAATGTAGGTTCAATTGCTGCATCTTGGTGTAGGAGATGGTAATTTAAAAAAAAAATCACTTTGCTGCTATCAGTGATGATAGATCAGCTTTAGCTGTAAATTTGTGTCCTGTGAAATATGCAGTGCAGTGGAGGATGGACAGTTTATCCTTGGCTCTCCTGGCAGAAAGGTCTCTGACTGTGCTGGCCCAGGGCCTTGGGGTTGGGGCAAAGCTGGCAGTGCATTGCTCAGCCTGGGGCTTCTGGTCTGGGCCCCATTTTTGGGTGAGCAAAAGAGGAAATGGGCAGAGTGTTCTATGTCTGTGTGGAAGTGACTGGGAGGTGTGTGGCTGCAGGTGTATTTCAGATGCCAGGGCTGCTGCTCCTTCAGAGATGCCCAGGGTGTTCTGGGTGCTGCTGTGGGGATGGAGGCCGGGCTGGGGCCCTGCCCTGAGCCGCCGCCTCCCTTCTCACCCCTGGTGTCGCTCCCTTTCCAGCCTGTCCTCCCACGGCCTGGATGACAACAGGAGCAGTGCAGGCTCCTCCTGTGACTCCCCAGCTGAAGTTGGCACCAGCACAGACTCTCCAGTGTCGCTCTCTGACTCCAGGTCCCCGTTTTTGCCAGTGGATCTGACGGCCAAGCTGCCGATGGACTGAGCAGCAGGAATCTGCTGGTGGGCACCAGGAACCGGGCGGGACTTCACCCAGACCTTCTGTTGTGTGTCACCCATTCTGTTCCTCATAGGAACTCCAGCAATGTCATTACTGCTAGAAAACTTCCAGAATCGTTCCTTGAGGAGGAATTCACCTTTCTAGTGATTTGTATGACATTTACTGCAATACAGAAGCGTTGGGTTGCTCCCATCAGCCAGCAAGCTGTGGGTTTGCAGTGGCTGTGGTCTCCTTGGCACGAGCTACAAACACTGTACATGTGTCCTGCTTGTGGAAGACTCGGCTGGCCAGCAGCCAGTGTCCTCCCTGCCTGTGGAGGAGCAGATAACTCACATTTCTCCTCAGTCTAAAACCAATGAAGCAGCTTACTAATTCTTTCTATTCCCAGAGTGCTAGATATTTATATTTTTTTTTTCTTCTTCATATGAAAGGGAGAATATTGCCAGGGGAGGAATTGATTATTATTATTATTGTGTTCTATAATGATTGGTTCTTAATGAATTCTGTGTTCCAGTGGATGTCAAAAAAGACAGGTTGGTGAATTGTCAAATTTATATGTTGGATTTTATTCATGATCATGACTGCTGTTGTGACTAAATCTAAATTAGGTGTGGAACATTCTTCTGGGGTTTTGTATTATTTTCTCTTTCTTCCCCATTTAGATGATGTATTGGAGTGGTAGATGCTCTGTTAAAGGTCTTTTAATGGGGAAAATTAGTGATAAGATTTGGAACAATACATTAAATGCTGAGATTTTAGTATTTAGTGCTTTAAAAATGCATTATTTTAACAGTCAGTATTTGTCTTCATATATGACAGATACGGTGAGGAATCTTGAATGCCTCTTTACAGGCTGAGGCCATCAAACATTTAATCTGTGTTTAATCTCCTGATATTGCTTCCTCAAACAATGACATCAAGTCATTTCTGCTGTTGAAAACTTCAGATGCTGATTGGAAGCCTAGGATCTGGTACTCTGAGAAGTCTGAGAAGTCAGTGTGCTGAGGCATCCTGATCTCAACCCTGAAATTCCCCAAGCAGGAGGAAGAATTTGCAGACCCCCCCCCATGGAGCTGTCAGGGATTTTGCAGTGCCAACCTCGTGTGGGTTGTGCAGCTGAACTCCCCCAGCTGGGTCCCCAGTTGTGCATGTCTGTGCATCTGTGCTATGTGGTTTCAAACCTTTCTCCAGAGAGGTTAATAACGAAGCAAAATGTTTTATTTTTAAACACTAAATCTTTGTAATGTGTCATAAAGTGAGAAAAGTATGGAAACTTCTTCAAGTAGGAGAAGAACCTGCCCTGAACTCTGCTGTGAAGGATTCACATGGATGAAGCTTTGATTGACAGCAGCCATCAAAATGAGAAGTGGATGACTTGGAGCACAAAGACCTGGTGACCTGAGGGCCAATGACCCATTTCTGTGTGTCCTTATTGTAGAGAGAAAATAGAATGTATTTAATAGTCTGACTCTGTTCTAGTAAGACACAACATGGTTTACTTCTGATATCATTCCTCTTAAATTATTGTGATGATCCCCGTGCTGGCTGCAGCCCCTCCCTGGTCCGGCTGCCCTTTGTCCCCGCGCACACGGGCTCTGTTTGCTCTCCCTGCTGAGGCAAAGGCTGGGTTTGCAGTGTCAGGTTTGTGCCAAAGAGTTGCTGTGCATTCACTCTTCTGTGGTGAGAGCAAGACTCTTTTTTTTAAAAATCTTGCTTATTTCTTAAGAGCGAACCTCCTGGTGTCTCTTCCAGTCTTTGTAATAAGACGCATCAGTAGAGGGGTTTAATAGCTGAGTGTGGGTCCACTTGTCTCTTTTCTGTTGAATATTTATGCTATTTTTCAAATAAGTGCCAATAAATGGAAAAATAAATGTGTTTTGCTGTTTCTGCACTTTTTTTAGATAACCATATTCTTGTTTTCATCTGGGATTAAATGCTTTCTTTTAAAATCATATGGTGTCTCTTAACTGAGCTGAGTTTATTACAAGTCTGTGCCTTTGTCTTCCTCTGGGAACAAATGGGCAGCTTTCTGGTCTTGAGCCACATTGCAAGTATGATGATCATATACATATAACAAACATTTTAATATAAAGTATATATTACTGTATATAAATTTCTCCATTCTCCAGCCCTTTTGGGACATACAGCTGCTTTGCTCTGGGATCCTGCCACAAATGGCACCTTCCAAAAAATCACACTTGTGTTTGGCACTTGATTGCTCTGGTTGAAAATTATCCTGCAGGATTTGTTGGCAGTTAAATTGTGTCCTGGGCCACCGTGTCTTCCCTGACAAGTGATGGGTGTTTTTCTTCCTTGCACCTTCCCCAGGGCGGCACCGTTGCTGAGGGAACGTCGGTAACCGTGCCAGTGCTCAGGGGGCTGTATTTTTGGAATGAGCCCTTCAGTGGTTGCTGCATTTAGCAGAGGGAGAGATACTTCTCTCTGGAAGAGAGGTACAAGTGCCAGGAAAAACGAGCCTGTGCCTCAGCTAGATTGACTTGCAGGGTCTTCTGTGTGTTGCCAGCAAGGCGGGTGACCTGAACGCTCAGCTGAACAGCTGCCCACGTTCCTCCTGAGATCAGTGTGAGAACTGAGCCCTAAACTCTTTCTTTTCACCTTTTTCAGAAAACTTGAGTGTAAATGATCACCAACCCGTAGAAACAAAACAGGTCTCCAAAGTTTGGTGAGACAGATATTTCCATTTATAGATGTGTGCTGTGGTTCCAGTATCAGTGCTGTGTTTGTGAGTCCAGCCCTGCTATTGTGCAATGATTTGCCAGTGAAGTGACTGGAGGGACCTCCATGAGCTTGAGAACAGCTTGTGCCTCCCTTAGCAGTCATTTCAGAAATGTTCACTTTCTGCTGTTGTGTTCTTGCATATGCTGGAGTGGTAACTCATTTACTTAAAATAGAGAGCTTCAGGAGTCATAATTAAACTGTGTGAGCTCTTCCTATCCTGTTTTAAGCAACCTTTCTCATCACCAACAGGCAGATGGAGTTTAAATTGATCCCTCTTCTCCTGGAAGCAACAAGTTAAAATATTTGTAAATGCAATGTAAATGAATGTTTACAGCTACAGTACAGTAACCAAAACCTTACTGACACAGAGAGGAATGCTTGGCAAGATTCCTTTTCAATAGCTGGGGGCAAAAATTGTCACCTCAGGTTTGTTTCCTAGGGCTATGTCTTGGGTGATTGCTTTACCTGCAGCAGTGGAGCTCTCCCATTTCTGTGTATCTGGTGGGAGCATCCCTGTTTGACAGAGTTGAGGGCAGTTCCCAGCCAGCCCAGGCCTTGCTCAGGAGGTGCCTTTCCCCTGGCACGGAGCGCTCCAGGCAGAACAGACGCCCTGCATCCCCAGGGCCCAGGGCCCACACACCCGCTGAGGCTGCTTCCACCACCGGGGCTTTGTGGTAGAAGCATGAGGGAGGAGGGGAAAAAATAAACCACTGAAGGAGAATAACCTTGTTTGACTTTCAGTAGCTGGCTCTGCAGCAGAAATTTCAGAAGGGGGGGAGGAGTTGGGTGCATTAAACCAAAACCAAGCACGGCCTCCACACGCCTTCGTGCTGGCTCCCCTGTGTCTCTCCAGGAACTGGGGAGGTGTCCCAAATGCCACAAAGATTCCTCAGACAAATCTGGCATTTACCGAATTTACAATTCTCCTGTTAGTTTGGTTTCTTCTTATTTTACTTGCTTCATAAGAGCTTTAGAAAATGCTTGCTATTTTAAGGTTTCCTTCCATAATACATAATTGTATGTAAATGTGTAGAATTTTGCTGGATGTCAACCTAAGTAGGAAGAGCTGCTCAAGAGGAAGCAGGTTTTGCTCCAGGAACCAGTCTTTGGAAATGTGGTTCTGCTGGTTACTTTTTGTCCTTGTGTGGAGAAAAATCAATCCTGTGATGCGCATAGCACACGTCGGGGGTTGTGGCACAGAAATCGGGTACTGTGTTGTCTTTCAAGCTGGTTTAAATAAAGCTGGCACTGAAATCGCTGCAAGAAGCTTCCTGCTAAAAATACATCAACATCCTCTCACTTTAAGTGCATTCACTTCAGCAGTCGGTTTCAATTGTGGAGATTCCTGGCAGATTCCTGAGGGAAAGGCGCTAATGGGTTGGGTGGTGTTGATGGAACGCGGGTTTCCAGAGCCTTACTGCAGTTTTATTTGTCTCTTGATGATGGTTTCTTGTTTGTCAAAGCAAATGCTCATCTAATGACTGGATGTTCGTACCTCAAGCCACTGAGTGTCTGCAGTTTTCTAGAGAAGAACACTGATTTTGTTACTGTAAATCATATTTTGCTATTGTAAATTCTATTGCACTTTTTTTTTAAACTGGAAACAAGTTCCATTACAGGGCAGCTGTTACTCAGGTAGACCTTACCAGCCTTTTCCCTCACAGTGAGGAGAAGCCCATCACTTTGATTGCTGTAATCGTGGTTGTGCTCTTGCTGAAGTGATTTCTTTGCAGTCTCTGCTGTTCCAAAGAGCAGCGCGGTGGCTTTGCCTGCACCTAATTCCCCATTATACTGTCAGCGTGGTTGTACAGCTTTGCGGAGTTTCCAGGGCTGATGTGCATTAGCTACAGCTCATTATCCAAAGTAAACAGCTCGTTAGCGTTCAGTGGAGAGCTGCTATAGAAGACAAAAATACACCCAGAAGTGAGTGTATCCCCCTGCTCGGTTTTGGTGGAGACACCGCGAGTGCCCGTGTTCATTGCCCAGCGCTCACTGAGGATGCCCTCCTTCTCCAGGCTCCTTCATTGAGGGCGTTATCTCTAAGTGGCTCTTGCCGACTGGGTGTCGATGGTTTCCCAGTCCTCACCAGCTTCTGTGGGGCAGTAACAGTGAGTGATGTGCTGCTGGCAGCAGTGAACTTCACTCCTTCAGTGGTTTCTGTCTTAATTTCCTCGGGCAGCACGTTCTGCCTGCAGGAAAGATACTCCAGCACTATCAACTTTGGCTGTTTCTCCTCCAGCTCTAGCGAGAGACTTCCCTCCACTGCCGTGAGCAGATGAATGCCCTGTTCCCCAGGGACAGGAGGGAACCCGTTTTCCAAGGCCACCCAGCCCTCTCTGCACGCAGCTGGCAGGAGGGGCAATGCCAGCCCTGCTCAGCCCTCAATGCTTTGTAGGGCAGCGTGTTCCCTTCCTTTCTCTACCCAGAGGGCTCATGCAAGGGCAGAGGGCAAAGCACCTGAGCTGCTCTGACCCAGCAACTCAAATTCCCTCCTGGCAGAAAAGATGATTCAAGGTTTGGGGTTTTTTAAGGTCTCCTGTACAAGGGTTTTTTTTAAAACCTCCTGATCCTTAAATTTGATGTTGCCCTGGATCAGCATGGACTCTATGAAGCATGTATCACTTGGCACCTAAGAACTCTCTTTCCTGTAAACAAAACATTCCTGGATCTGGTCTGCTGGCTCAGGCAAGTTCCCTTCTGCAGCTTGGCCCTACCAGGGAGTGGATTACCACTGCGTGTGAGTCTGAAGTGGGAGGTTCTCTCCTGACAAAGGAAAGGGGTGACGGAACCTGGCATTTATAAGGAAAGCTGTTACAAGGAAAGCAAGGTGTCTTAAATGTACATTGACAAATGAGGATTAAAAGACAATGATTTGTTGCCAAACCTATTTGACAGCCTCTTTCCAGTTTAGGCTTGCTGGTTATCAGATACTTCCTACATACGAGCATCAGATGAAATAACATATGATTGGCTTTGACAGTTCTCAATTAGTTGATTGCAGGATTTCTCTGCTATTTTGTTGAAGGCACAGCTCTGTGCATGGGCTCCTCTTAGAGCTGCTGCAAATGCCCCTGTGGAGCTGTTCCCAGAGGAGCAGTGACTGTTCCCATCTGACAGCAACGCTCCCTCGGCTTCCTGGGACATGTCTTGAGATGTCAGCAGCACCTCGGCTTTCCCCTGGCAGGGAGTGATCTGTTCCCGGGTGGTGGCCGTGTGAGGGTGCTGGACCCGCTCTCCGGGGCTCCACCATCAGCTGCAGTCCCTGGGGAGATGAACTCAGGAGCTGATTTCCCGAGCCTCCCGTGCCCCCGGAGCTCTGCAACAGCGACACCGGCTCTGCTGCAGCTTCAAGCACTCTGTGATTCACTCCTCTGGAGAAAACAGGATCCAGACAAGTGCAGACACCTAGAGAAGATCGCGTACCAAGCCCACAGCGACTGGGAGTGACTCCCCAGGGCGGTGTCGGCAGCGCTCCCAGCCCGGCTCGGCTCAGACATCGGTGCCGTACAAGTGCTGGGTAAACACGGGGATTGTTTCTGCTGGATGATCTCAAAGCCCTCCCAACTGTCTGCTGAAAATACTTGCCCATTGCAAGGAAATGACTGTTTGTTTGTGTTAGGAGTCAGGAATGGGAAATGACGTGAACACTTAACTGCTTTTCCTGGTGTTTCTAAGAGGTATTTTTGCTGTCTCGGGTCTTATTTCCAAAGGCATTCAGTGCTTTCTGAAACTATTATGTAAGTACCAGAGGCATGTGCATACACATAAATATGTATAAAATCGGGAAATATCTTACAAATCTTGTGTATCCACCTGGTAAAATTTTACTAGTGCCCTGCCGTGCCTATGCTGTAACATAATTTGATATATTTGCCCTCAGTGCTCAACTGAAGCTGTCCTCAGGTCTTGCTTTCCCAACTGGGATAAATCTGCAGTGTGCTGCAACCTCCCTGAAGGAGAGAGAAGTCAGAATTCACACTTGTCATCCTTATTTCGCCCAAGCACCAGTTTTATCTGCAGCTGCTGAGTTACACTGTGCATTTAATCTTTCTTCTTCTGTGTATTGCTCCTCGCTTGCCCTTGACAAGTGGTCCAATGCTTTACTCTTGGCTGATGGTAACTTTTTGTTCCTGATTTCTGTGGTCAAGGTGTTTTTCTAAACCAATTGTTTCTCTTCAGATTCCTTGAAAATCACTGCTGGCAGTCTGTGTCCTGTGATCGCCCTTCTCCCTGTGCTGTCCTGCAGGACTGAGGCAGCTGCAGGTGGCAGACCTGGTTATGGTGACTCTGAGTTCCTCCAGGTGAGGTTTGTCACTTCTGTTCTTCTGCAAGTGCCTGGCAAAACACAATCCCAATCCAAGTCTGGAACGCCAGGATACAGGGAAAGAAGGTTTGTGTTGGGCTTTTTGAACCAGCTGGGGCACAACATAATGTTTAGCCTGGCTGTTGGGTGCTAAAATAAGGTGCCACATGGCACTTTTATCTCCTGAACTTCTGTTCCATTCCCTCACCTTTCCCCAGGCAGCAGCAGGTTAAACCACCTCGTGAAATCAGAATTCACAGTGTGGGTCCTGAGGAACAGGGAAGCCACAAGAACAGAGCTCTGCAGTGGCAGGAAAACACTGACCCAGCCCCGGGCTCGGTGCTGGAGGGAGTGCTGTGCCTGCAGCAGGCTCTGGCACACGGCCTTCTCAACCAGCTGGGAACCTTTTTTGGGCTTTTTTTTGGTGAATGTTAATGTTTGACTTTATCATCTGATGCTGATAGATGACACAATCCCAGTTCTTCTGAGAATCAAGCTGCAGTAACATTATATAAGAAAAAAGGTAGTGGTTAACAACTTGTATTCAACTGCTCTTTCTCCTTTGTTTTTTTTTAAGAAACACTGTTTTTTGCATGGTTTCTTTGTATTTCCACACAAAAGCAGAAAAGCAACCCATAACATGCAGGGGAAAAGAAGGTTTCATTTTCAAGCTGTTTTTTATTCATATCAGAGCATATTCTATAGACTTCTTATAAACAAAGATTTGTCTGTATGAGTCCAACGCAGTAATAGCTGCCCTTTGAAACTTAATATCTCCACAATGAAATGTCAAATGAAGGGAAATACTTGTTGTATGAAACAAGATTAATGTTCACCTCAAATATGACACTGGCATTTGAGCAGGAGTTTCTGATAGAAATGAAGTCCCTGGGGTAGCTGTGGGGGAAGGGATGTAGAGAATGCCTTTGCTGTTATACTTAGTTTGGTCTCTAAAACAGAAAAAATGGTGAATTCTGTATTAGTGTGAGTTCAGCTTCCATTAATGCCACTTCCATGCATCCCTAAGAAACGAAGGGATCTGATTACAGAACTTGTTTTTATTGTCTACAATTGTGATACAAAATGGCCATTGCAGAAATTATTTCCCCAGGTAAGAAAACGAGCGCTCAGCGATATATTGGTAATGATGAAGTAAGAGATGTGAGAATTGCTTCTTCACCTAAAATTCATGGTTTATTTCATAGTTTCACTGATGGAATTTTTCATTTTCTTCAATGATCAGCCACAACTCTCACCCCTCTGGTTTGTATATACAGAAGTGTTATGTGCCAGCCTCGGCAGGTACAGCCACAAACGAGCGTTTTTACAGAAGACAGTTTGCTTTTATAGTGATCACACACTGATGTGAACATCGACTAAAAATAACAAATGTTGCTTTAATAAGGATTTTTTACAGTAGGCGTAGATATAAAAGTTTTTCAAATTATTTTCACAGGTATCACTGAACATTTCATAGCTGTCTGTTACAGAAGCACCGCAAAGTGCTTTGAGTCTTTCATTTATTATACACAGTTAAAATATATTACACTTCTGAAGGTATCTTAAATCACTGAACAGTTTTGCTAGCATCTTAATGAGCCAAATGGGAGTAAAAGGCAGTCCACATTCATGATGTGAATATACAGTAAGGTGTTTGACATCCTATGAACTCATTGCTCATGTTCTCAAAATAACCATGGTGATGAGACCTGAAAGATAAAAATTAAGAACTAAACACTTCCATTTCACTGAATAAACATTTTAAATAGACAGTTTACCCTGTCACAGGTCAGAAAATATGGTAAAAGTGCATAAATACATGCAGAATGCATTTATATATACACTTAAATATTAGAAGTATTGCTCCAAATTTTGATGTAGTCAAAAATCAACACTGAAGTGCAGCACATCTAATAACTGAATGTCAAAGAAGATATAAATACTCCAAGCAATTACTGATCTCTCTACTGGAAAATCTTAACATTGAGATTTTGACTTAGGTAAGAGTGACACCAGCACCCAAACCCTATTTTTCTAGGGGGCCAGTTATGGGCAGTGTCATTTGAATGCTGAATCATCAGTGAGGCAGATTAGCTGAAGGCTCCAAGGCTTTTTTTTCTGCTCTGTGCATAATAACTGATCACAGACCAGTTTTAGATAAAGATGGTAAGCTTCCTTGTCAGTCTGCAGAGGGAGCTTTCCACAGACTCTTTGTTGTGACCTTTAAAGAGGGAGAAAAAAAAGAAGAACTGCTCTGATAGAGGTTAAAAACAATTAAAAGCAGATGCAAACAGGAAATATGGGGCTAATAAACCTACTCATGACACACTGAAAAGTTCATTTTAATTATGTGCTGATATGGGAAAAAGTACAAATCTGCAGTTCTTAGCCATGGGTTATATTGCACGAGGCAAGGGAGATAGATGGAAGAACATAAGGGCTCCTGGAATTCCAGCTTTTGTCACATCAAAATAACAATTATCAGTTCTTGGGCAATCTCACTTTCTTTGCAGGCTCAGATGATGTCAATGTGACAGCCTTGCACTGCAGAGAGCTCAGCTAAAGCCTACAGATCCCACCATGGATAAAGATGTTGCTGAGACTTTTCTCTCCTGCCACTCCATGCTGATGGGACTTGGTCACTTCATGAAGATGGGGAAGACAGAAGCACAACAGAACAGAGCTGTAATGCTGCCTTCCATTAGATCAGCAATTTATCCATTGGAGAGGAAGGACAGCTCAGCTATTTATTAAGGTCTGTATTGGTTCAGACACCCAGTGCTACCACAACTGCTGTATCCTCAGCTTGGATTAATTCCATCATCACAGAGGAACAACAGAGGCTTCTGGAGAACAGCCTGTACCACTTGCACTGGCACTTTCAGACAATAAAGGGTTTAACTCATTTCTGTAAATCAAATACTTCTCAAATGTCACATAGTGCTGCTGGTGTGGTATAACAACCCTTTTCAATTAAATGCTCCACAATCCAGTTGTACTTCATTGTGGAAGAAAGTGGTTTCATCTTCTCAAGGGCAATTTCTACACGAGCAGGAGTTGCACACAAAAGAATCTGTCCATGAACACTACAAATGCTGCTAGCAGTGGAGTCAAAACCTGTCAAAACTTCATAGGGAATCTAGAAAGAGGTTCAATTGTTGCAAATGTATAAAGTCAAAGGACTTAATAATGTAGCTGGCACCAGCAGAACCTGGAGTAATTTTCAAAAGCAGAGATAAAAACAAAGTAAGGATTACTGCAAAGTCCTGATCTGAGAATCCATCAGCATCAGCTCAGGCGAAGAGCCACAAGTGAGATTTCAAACCACTTCAGCAGATGGACCTTTGTGAGTCAGCAGAGCGTGCAGGAACCATCAAGAACTTGCACCTTTCCCCATCACTACCTCACCTCTAGCTATCAGTTTGAAGCTGCCTAGCTCTTTTCCTTTAAATCCTCATTTCTGCCAGGTAGTGAGACAGGAGAATTGAGTTTAGTATGACTGTTCTTCAAATCTGAAACAGTGATAGAGAAATAGTCATAACAAATGAAATGTGCAACTCATCTATGTGGCTAATGCAGGAGCAAGGTACAAATCGGGCAGAACTGTGCATGGCAGTGCTCTCAGACAGGGTCTACAACAACTTGTTGCTACACCCTTCAAATGCTCCTCAAACAGGTCGTAGGAATGAACCTTAAAACCCAACTCAGGGGGCTGGAGGGAGAAACACAGTAACACATTGTAGATTCTGCAATAGAGTAACTACTGCAGGGCCAGAGTAAGAAACAGCGTGTTCCATTCTGCTTTGCTGGCAAAGGACCGTGGTTGGCCCAGCCCCAAATGAAGGTGAAATTAGCATGTAGGGGCCTGTGTGTAATAAGTATCAACTCAAATCTGGTCTAAAACACTTACAATAACTAATTCACCCTGCTATCACCATGGCTGCAAATTAAGATCTACACTGAGATGCAAAACAAAACGTAATGTGGTGCTTTGTCTCCATCCAGTTTCCTGAGGCCACTGGCAAAGGCAAGAGAAGTTTTCCAAACTCACAGAAGCTGCAGGAAAACATTTATAAAACCCCAAGTACTCACCTAAAACATAAGCAGCTACTAACTTTTGATTCACACTTAAGTGGAGGTAGAGAGGCACCAGGGATTCCATTTCCCCCAACGTAGGGAGCATTAGTGCTGCGACACACACTACTCCAAGGAAGACTGTGAGTAAACTAGGTCCCGACGAGGCAGTTCTGTTTTCTGAAAAAACAAGACAGCACCAACTGTAAGGAAGATCTAACTTACAGAAATGTTAAATGTTCTGAAAAAATATCTGCAGTACATGGGAGCTGCAACAGCCTCAGATTTTCCTTTCCGCTGTGGCGTTTGGAGGCGGTGGAAGACAACTCATACCCACCCTTCTAAACCCTCTGCATTTTGCAGAGCTGCTCCCTGCTCTGATGCTGGAACCTGTTTTCACATGGCTTCCCAAACCCCTCCCTCTGGAGGAACAGAGCCTGCCAGGCCCAGTTGCTATACACACACACTCAGGACAGCTGGATGGCTCAGCAACGCTTGAGGTTTCCCTGTGCATCCTCCACTCCTTGGTATGTTCCCTCAGTGATTAGTGATCAGTTAGGACAGAGCACCCAAAAGAGCTGCACAGGCAGGTAACTGCTCACACCTCCTGAACAAAACCTGCCTCCAGCAGGAGCACAGGTTCTTGGGCCAGATGAGCTCCCCTTCATTCTTTACAGGATTCAAGGGCGACACCTGACAGAGTCAGTTTAGATGCCACAAATCAGTAAAATTTGAATGTTACTTTTAAAAGTGTGAGAGTGATCAACTCTGACAGTCCAGTATTACCAGAATAAGGAAATGCCAACCACAGACAATAAAGGGTCCTTCATACTCTTTATTGCCCTGCACTTTAACAGCTGGAACCTACTCAAAGGCCCACTGTGTCATCTCTGAAAAGAGCTGTTAACTTTTTAGCTGAATACCTCTAACCAAATCCTTAAGACCCACTGGAAAATAGCCAATGTTTTTATCAACTTCTCCTATCCTCAGTGACTAGCAATATGTGCCCTATTTTAATTCCATAAATCTCTTATTTCCAGGTTGCAGGTTACATGCAAAGACTGTAGTGGCTTTGTTTACTGCTTTTCTGTAAGTAAGCAATAGAATGTAGTCAACAAGGTTTTTAAGCAGAGAAATAACATTTGGATTAAGACCAGTATCAGATTGCTCAGGATGGTTCAAACCCTCTGCCCTGGAACAACTATCACAGCAACACTTTGTTCTGTGAGCCCAGAGGTCTTTGTAGGTTTGCTTTAACAGTGTATCCTACTAGTATCTATTATGAGGGTTTTTTTAGTCAAAAGTATTTCACCAGCCAACCAACTTGGTATAAATAGTGAAACAGATTCATTTTAACAACATGAACACTCTAAAGGAGGTTCATCTGTTTTCTGGAATTGATTTTTGTTGTTGTCCTGAAAAATACAACAGTCACACAAACATTACAGTATAAATCAGTAAAAGTAACAAGAATGTAGACTGCCAAGAATCAGCTTAGATTCCATTCAGGTACAACTTGACACTTTTTATCCCACCCCTTCAATTGAACTGTCTGGCCCAGGTTTTCAAGGCTGTTGATTCACTTCCTCACGGATGAAACACACAGAGTTTCCAGCACCAACTGTGCTCTGCTGTGCTCGTGGGACAGACAAAGGAAAGGGCACAGAACAAGGAGCACTTCAGAAGATGTTTTGGCAATATTTCCTGCTCATCAGGAAATGGGGGATTAAGGGTTTGGAACAGACTCAGAAGGGGCATATGTTCTGAAAGAGCCCAAGGGAAAAAATAACTACCATCCTTTCACTGATAAATTCCCACTGACTGTATGAGAACTCCTGCTCCAGGGAATCAGTGGATGCACACCCCAAGGTAAGACATGCAAACACAGGGCAGCAAAGGGTCTTGATTTATCAAGACAGCATAAACAGAATAGCCACAGTCTGGGTACTTGGCTACTGTCATCCTCAAGTGATAAAGACAGCAGTCTTACAGGTAAGTAAAAATAATTATTTTAAAATTTATTCCATTAATAAAATACTGTAAAAAATATTTTAAGTCTAGTCTTTCTAGTCACTTGAGCTATTCAAAATGGAATCAGAACACAGGAGGGGTAACAGATTTCAGCTACCTGGTTGACACAAAGTCTGCTCAAAAAAGACACTTTCAGCCAGGTGTTCTTTTATTCGTTTTTCCTCCTCTTCCTTTTGTTGCTGTTGTTCCTTTGCAGATGGAAGCAGAGTAGCAATAATCTCCTTTTTCCCTAATGCTTTCCTCTGGCTCTGCTCAGACACTTGCAGACGGAATTTGTCTATGACACCATAGTAGGAAGCCCGAACGTCTCTGTGACGAATCACACTGCAGAGAAAAACAACATTTCCAACAGAGGACCCAGTAAGAAGCATGTCTGTTGTGGAATTACATCCTACATCACAAAGTTTCCCCTCTGTTCCCCCCACACAGATAAACTGGACAATCCAGACCCCCATTACCTCCTCCATCACTCAATGTTCTTGAAGATTTGATGTTACCTCCTCTCTCCCCTGCTTATGTTTGCTTTAATTCCCAAATCTAAACACTCCTGGCCAAACAGGACAGTTAAGTCTTTATCTCAAGCCCATCTTTGCCTCAATCTGAGGCCTAGCTGCCCACTGATGAAACATCAATCATCTGAAAGATCTCTCCTCCTGTGTTGGAGCTGTTTGATGCTGGCCACTGATTTCAGAAGGTATGAGGGGACTGGAGTGGACAGGGAAGCAAAGAAGTTGGACAGGTGTTTGGCAAGCAAAAATCCAGGTTCTTGAGGAAACCAGGCTCAAAGCTTCACAATTCTACTTTCTCAGAAGCAAAACTCATTCCCTCTATAGACAAGAGTCAGCTAGGGATTTTCAAAATCAGAAACCCACCACTGACAGCATGTTTGGAACCTATAAAAAGCACAGTTTTAAAATAGCACTGATCAACAGCAAAACAGACCTCTGAGCAGTGCTGTGCTCAACTGCCTCCTCTCTGCATTTGTGATTCATCATGAAAATACATATCTAGCCTTGAAAAGCCAGAACTTTCAGCTTTTGAAGTCATATCAGCTCTTAGGGTAAATAAGGATGTCAATTATTTTTCCAAATAGTTTTTGTGAAAGGTTATTCTAAGTTTCTAAGATAACAGCTGATCTGGAAAACATATGTACAAATAAGAAGGTTGCCATCTCGTGAGGGGAAAAAATGACTGCAATCCTTAGTAATACAGGATAGTAAACTTAAAATTGCTTGAAGAAGCTGATCTTTGTGATAATATATACATTAAAATGCTGTGAGAAATGGATTTTTGTTTTTCAGTCTTCATTTAAAGGAACCATACCAAGATATCTGCAAGCATTAGCACGTAGCCAGTGCTTGCAACTGGTATCTAGTTTGAATAGACTATTCAGCACAGAAACAGAGACCAAGTCATCCCCTCAGCAAGAGGGCTGCAGTGGTGTTTTACGTCACTTTAGAGGCAAAGGAGTGTGCCTATGACAGCCTTTCAGCAAGTGCAGTGTTGGCTGGGCAACTGCCTGCACTGAAACAAAAGGCTTTTCCCCCCACAACCCTAATTCATACAGTTCTCAGCATATCAGCACAGCAGACCAACTCTGATTTCTTCCTTTAACACTTCCTTTAAATTGGTGTTTCTACTCCTAGTACCATGGCACTAACTACCAACCTAAACAGAATCTTTACATAACACTGTGCAAGGAGAACATGTATCTGCTGCCAAGCAAAGAGATATTTTCTGCAGACCCTTATAAACAGATACATTCTCCTGTTTCTTTTTAGAGATCATTGCATAATTGGAAGCTCTGTAGAATATCTGTTTATCTGGCAAATGGCCACGCTTGCATAGTACTGCTCATATCCTAGCAGTAAACACTGTCCTTAGATTAGAGAGCAACCACTGGAATGGGATGGGGGTTTTGCTGCACAAAAAAAATCCCTGTGGAATATGTGTCTTATTTTCCTTTACTTAATAAAAAACATTGTTTAACCAAATGTAATCAAGCTTGTGTAAATGTCTGCTAAAGACTGGAATAGCTCACTGATACACTGGTATATTGTGACCTGCTTTGTTCCATTTTCAGCACTGTTGCCTCTGCTCACTGACACTTTCTAGTTCCATGTTGTAAACTTCCTTTCTATTTGGTAACTCCTTGGAATTTTTCAAATTGCACCTAAGGAAAACAGTCTAAAGGAAAGAGCCATTCCCCAAGCACAGTTGTTATTTATCTGGCAAAAGACAGATCATTCAATAGTGGAGGTTTCTTTACATGGCCATTTGTTAGCCAGAGATTCCAGAAGGTGTTTTACAGTTTGAAAAATTTCTATTCAAAAAGCTCAGTCTGCTCTTTTAGGTACTTCAGACTTTCTTCAGCTGTATCTGTACATCAGCACAGCAATAATGTGGCACATGGAAGATAAAAAGAGTTGGTCTATTTTAGCTTATACACCTACTGTACTCTGAATTTCAGCAGCCTACAGACCCTGCACATTGCTGTGGTCACTTAACCAGGCTCCTTATGTTCTGAGTTACTGGGTTGAGACCTGACAGGAGAAACAAGTAAAGGGGAGACACAGAGATCTGAGAAAGACAAGGGTGGTCAGGGTGAAAGGTAGACAAAAGTACCTTTATTAAATGGCCCAGGAAAACATGCTCAGTAGAACTGCATACATTTTCATTTTGCCAATCTGCAAACAAGTATTTCTCACAAAGAAATGCCAGCCCTGGGGGGTTTGCTTTTCTTGTTATTTCTAACAGAAAGGTACTCAGAGGAGGCTCATATTACCCTCGCTGCTGGTTTACAAACTACACTGCAAGATGCATTTACTGGCATTTTATTTATGCCCAAAGACAAAATTAAAGAAGGACATATCTCCAATACTGTAATACCTCTGCCCTAGAGCGAAAGAACAGCAAAAGCCAGAGCCACAAGTACACAGGAGATTAGGAAAATACAACTTTATCCAACTTACATTTTCTAACATGCATGCTGTCATTTAGAACCTCTTAAATAATAAAAGCAATTAAGACAATAAAATGTAGTAGATTAGAAGTAAACTCAACCAACTTTTACTTACATATCAACACAGCACTGAGGCTTCACTGCACCAGTAGCATCAACCACCGCATATTTATTTGGAGTTGTACAAAGAACTGCAAGGAGAAGGACAGGAGTGGTAACAAATCATGAATTAACACATCACCAGCTTCATCAACAGATATATGTAGACACACGAGTTTGGTTTTGTCACAGATACGATTTGTTACATGAATTATAATTGGACTGTTCAAGATCACCAACTAACCCTTAAATAGAACTTAACCTAAGAAACCCACCTTTGAATTTTAAGGCAAACTCATAGGGGTTATATAGAGTCAACACCTGCTTGTGTGTTGACTGGTCATCTGCATAAAATATAAGTTCTGTAGGAAAAACAAAAACAGGAAGATTTCCTTCCACTAACTCTGGCTGTCTTTTTTGTTGCTGCATTGGCACTGAATCCTCCTTGCTGCTTCTTGTGTTCTTATGATTTTGTATCCTCAGAGACTTCAGTTTTTGAATCGTTTAAGAATTCCAAAGCATTTTGGCAATTCTAAAGGAAAAAATGGGAAAAAAAGAGAAAAGGCAAGAAGATTATTTCCATAAGTCTCTACTAAACTGAGGCACTTAACAAAGGTGTAAAGATATAAAACCCGATGCTTGGTTATGACTCTACCTCTACTAATGTTCCTTCAAAACTACTGAAATAGGAAAAATATTTGCACTGGGTTTCCATCTATTTAACAAACTGCTATGAATAAATGGATAAGCACCTCTGCAGTGTATCATGCAGCATCTGGGGGCCCAGCCCACGACTAGGGCTGCTTATGTTGGGTCTTTGCAACACAAACAGAACAACGGCAGCAAAAAGAAATCCCACCCTTGCCTCAGGACACGGACACCTGAGAAACAGCAGAGCAGAAGTGAGGAAACACAACACCAGGCAGCAGCAGTCACTGCTGGGGCAGGAACCTTCCCGCAGGGATGACCTCCCCGCTGAGCTACAGCAGCTTAGCAATCTCCTGCCTCACACCCAGGGATGTCAAAGCCCAGGGATTCAGAACTAAGGAATGGGGAACACCTTCTTCAAACCAAACTCCTGCTCCAGCTCCATGGTAGTTACAGGCAATGAATGGAAAAATGACTGGGATGAGTAACACCAAAGAGATTTGGGATTTACTCTTGGATTAAAAGAGACAACAGGTTTTCTGCCACCACCGCCTCTAACCAAAGCACAAATTCTGCCTCTGCCACCCCCACAGTTCTGTTTTATTTTGAGTGACATTCCAGAACTAAAACCAGAACCCATGACCCAACCAAGAAACAATCCCAAATGTAATTCATAAAACGAAATTAAGGCCAGACTCCTCAGCACACATACCATTGGCTTTACACATGACAGACAGAACAAAGTCTTCTCCTCCCCCCAAGAACGTCATATTTTACTGCAGCTCCTGTAGGTTAATTATCAAACTGAAGGTGTCCTTTGAGGCTTAACGTCATAGTAGAAAATATTAAAAGAACAAAAAGTTCCTACTGACTCATGAGATGTCTTTTCCACTTCCCATAAAGCTTTATAAAACAAGGTACATTTCAACTGCTCTCCAGCCCAACGAACTGGTTTAGTTGCACCTTAAAAAAATTAGTTTCTGAATTTTCTAGCAGCAAATAGCCCAAACATTATGAACAATCAAAAACAAATGCTTGTTTCTGCATTCTAAACTTCATGATGATCACATTTGCAAGCACCAGATACGTGTTCCATACTTGAAACATGACACACATTCATGTGTTTGCTGAAGTATATCTGTCATACCATCAGATTTACAGGTTCTGATTCTTGTTCACAAACTAAGCTTTTAAATGTGTTTATTATTTATTAAAATAGCAAATTATCCCTGTAGAATTTAAATTCATGGATCTCAGTGGAATGTCTTTCCCCATGATCCAGTTTCTTTTCAGAGCACAGGTTTGTTTCCACTTCACTGAAATGCTACTAATAATATTCTGAAAACAAATCCCCAATGATAGTGTTCCAAGCTGATGTTCTGTTACCTTATTAAGAAGAGACTAGAAAAAGAAATGGCTCTGTAAGTGGCAATTTGGGTTCTGAGTGTTTCTTGGAATTTTGGTGAATCCCCTTTGTTTCAGAAGAATCAAAAAAACTCTGGAAGGACTTTGTACAGCAAGTGTAAGTATTATTTCTGGAACAACTTTATGTACTGCTGCAAAGTGAGGTTCATTGTTCCATTCAAACACATTAAGTCTATACAAAAAGGAATGTGGAAAAACTGTCAGCTTGTAGGAATACAAAATAACTGCTTTTGATGCTCCTTATAGAGAGAAGATTAAGAATTATTTAATGTTTTTAACCAAAGTTAGCCCAA
Organism: Climacteris rufus; assembly: GCA_013398175.1. Lineage (NCBI taxonomy): Eukaryota > Metazoa > Chordata > Aves > Passeriformes > Climacteridae > Climacteris > Climacteris rufus. The sequence continues at coordinate 25,036 of VZRZ01006869.1, read as the reverse complement.
TGTAGCATGCAGTAAGAATATGTTGGAATCTTGGGTTCTCATACCAATCTACACTGTGCACATTGTGTGTAACAGAAATACAGGCAACCTTTGACATTAACAAAAGGGATCTTTTCCAAACAAGTGTTTAAGCTACCATACAACCAACAGGAAGCTACAGCTACACATCTAAAGCAATTATATTTAATAAAATTGTCAAGTATTGTTTATAATAATCAGTATCATTTGGATGCTTTAGTTTTTTATTTAAACACTGCATGTTTCACTCCAATTCCTGGCTTCAAACCACAACTCCAGTTTCTTCAGCTCGGCCTATGGCACGTGTTCAGTGTGCAAAACCCCACAAATCACAGCAGCAGTGAAGTATGGATCACTAAGCCTATCAACAGGTTCATTTTTCTTACACATCTGTGGAAAACAGCGCACAAACCTCCCAGGATTCCACAACCTGCATGTGGAAAGCCACCAGTCTTAAAAAAGAATATCCCATTATTGCTTCCTTTTCTTATTTAACTTGGCTGGATGAGGAGCTACCGCCCAAACTGGCAGAAAAAACGTCTGGCAAAGCCAGGCCTATAGTAGACACTTTTGCTGACACAGCAGTGTCATTCAAGGTATAAATTTCTGAATTCCTAAGCAAGCAACCAGCATCCTTTTTGAGAAAGCAATTTTAGCTTAGCAGTCACCTTGCTGGGACATCTCAGCAAGCGACAGCAGTAAAAGTGCTTTTCCCAAAGACTGGTTGATAAACCATCCACAGGCTGGGGAGATGTGACAGTTCAGTATTGATAGTCTTGATAACAGCACCCCTTTCACATCAACGGGAAACTGCCAACACTTTTACACAGAAAGTTTGTATCACCACAACTCCTCTGCCCAGATGAACCCCACAGCAGCTCCCACGGTCACAATAAGGTCACGTACCCCAGACAGTTCCTGAACAGAAACTTGGCTGCTGCTCCTCTGCACCTCCACTGCACCACAACCACTACATTTTGTGGTCAACACTCACCACGATTACTTGCAGCACACAAAGGTAAGCAGAAGCAAACCTGTCCCAGGCAAAGGTCTGTGGTCCCAGGTCTGTGATCTGCACTGCACACAGGGGCTGCTCCCAGCAGTGCCAATGGATCCGGCAGAGGTAACGCTTGCCTGGCACACCTGAGCAATGCCAGCTCGCTTCCCAGCGCCCTTTGAAGTCCTGACAAACAACTGCCACTGATACTTTTTCAGCACAATAAGGATATTTCCTGCCTGAAGTTACTAAATATATTCTGCTGGTGTCACAATAGCACGGATCTGCCAGCGTTTCCTTTGAAATCCCTTCCTTCGTAAATTTAACTTGACAGAGAAAAACACGAAGTGAAACGTAACTTCTCTCCAGGGTCAGAAATAACATCAACTGTGATTTGTTCTTACTTAATAAGTATCTGCTGAATAAATAAATCAACTGAGGAACTTTTTTGTTCCCATTTTAACTTCCAACAGCCTCATCACCGTGGCTTCCCAGTGCATTTGTTGGTTGTTTTTCTTCATAACAACTGCAAATAACTCTACAGAACATCATGGGGTAAACACTTCATTCAGAAGAAAACCTCTTTACAGTCATGTCTTCACATTACTCTTTTAAAAGTTGTGTAATTACAGTCTAATCTATTTTTATTACACCTCATGATCTACCCCCTAAATCTACACAAGCCTTTCTACACTATATACTCAGTAAAATTCATGCCTTTTGAGTGCATATTTACAAAATAAACCACAAGGTCTTCTTCAAAATTCCCTCCTGTGTCAAGCTGAGCAATCACTTTAAGCTACATGCAAATGCAGCACAGGATCTGAAGCAATCTATAAACATTTTCTTTCTCCAAAATGTTTTGAAGGCCTCAGTGTGCACTTACGCAAACCAATGTTTAAACTACCTGCAATTATTTGGGAGAGTCACCCAACGATGAGAGCACAGCCCCAGCAGCCAGGATGGCTGGATTCCATTATTGCTAACTCTGTCACCGACACTCCATGACCTTGAGCAAGTTGGTTAACCTCACCTCAATTTGCTGATCTATGAAGGCACATATTCTGCAAAGTATTTCAGCAGGCAGACGATCCCCTCTGAACCGGCAGAACTGCTCTGATACTTTGCAAAGCTGCTACTGTTTACCCCTCCACAGGATGATGAGAAATGTCATCAGTAACTGTCTCCAGGATGCTGTAAAACGAAATAGTCTCGCAGCATTACCTATTAGCATGGATGACAACGTGCATAAATCATGCTGATACTGACAGCAAAATTTATTAGGACCACGTTATTTCTTCCTTTATTTTTTTAAATGCTGAAAAGGTGACTAACAAAAGGAAATATGAAATGCAACTAAGAGGCGTGAAAGGCAGTGAAAAATGAAGTAACAGCTCTGCATTGCTTCTGATCCATTCTGCTACAGGCTCAGAAGAATCCTAGAGAAGGCTTTCAAGGGCACATCTGTTTTAGCCCCTATTTTCTCACTTTCAGGCTGTGTTTAATGCACTAAACCGGCTGATTTTTAAACGTGTGTCGTGCTCATTCGCGCTACGCGGCCCCAAACCGCCTCAGACTAACAGAGGGAAGCACCCTTCCCTGGGAGAGCGACGGGAGCAAAGGCGTTCCGATCCGTGCCTGCTGCCGGCAGGGCACGGCGCTAATTGCACCCTCTTAATTGATCCTCTTTGTTCTCCACCGGGGAGCGGCAGCGATCCGGGCCGAGGCAGCTGCGCGGGAGCGGCGCCTCCCGCAGCCCCGAGCGAGCCCCGGCCCCGCAGCCCC
>VZRZ01006869.1:0-21820 GCA_013398175.1 Climacteris rufus | reverse complement strand
CCGGGCCCGCTGCCCCCGCCGGGCACCGCCGGCTCCCCGAGCGCGGGGTTGTGCGGCCCGGCCGGCGCTCCCGGCCCGCGGGAAGGTGTCCTTTAGCAATCCCGCACCTCATCGCCGGCTCCGGAGCTCTGAGCCCGTCCCGGAGGGGTTCCTGCCCCTCTCCCGGCTCCGCCGCCCGCGGGGCCGCCGTGTGTTCTGCCCCGCGGGTCGCAGAGCAGCCCGGGCTCACCTCGGTGCCGCCCGCCGCTGCCACAGCCCGGTGGAGGGGCCGGCGAGTGGCACCCGGGCTGAATCAGGATAAAAGTGTCAGCGAGCCGAACGTGCCGGCGCGACCGTCTGATCACCCGGCAGCACGGCTTAAAGGGACGCGCCGGCCCCGTAAACACTGCCGTGCTCTTACCTTTGTTCGCTATTCCTCTTATTTACTTGATGTGTTTTTATTCAATTAAACTATCTGTGGACTTCAGCTCATTACCCACTGTATCATCCTCCCTTGGTTTCTTCCCAGCTTCCCCTCTGTACAATACAAACAAGCCCATGCATAATCACCACACAATATCATCCCAAACTTTTAGATCATTAACGCAGCAAAATGTTTTTGTGGCAAGTCAGGTGGATAATTAAGATTTACATTGAGCCACCCGGTACAGGATTGCAAAATCCTTTACCCATTACCATTTACCCCTCAGTGTAATGAACACACATCCGTGGTGAAATAAACACAGCAGCCTCGAGTGTTTCACAATAACATCATGAAACAATCAGGACAGGAAGTAACTTATCTTGTCTCTTTAAAATCATGAAAGACACTAATTAAAGAAATTCTTAAAAGTATCTTTTCTAACTTAACCAAGATGTGGGTGTTAGCATTCACCATTTTTTACAGATCTAATGGTTGCTAGTAGTTAATGAAGATTTTCGGTCTTAAAGTTACAAATTACATAATATTGTTAAATTATTATATATAGAAATTATAATCATGTCAGAATTTCTGAAAATATATGCAGTGAAAACTGGTAAAATATGTTTTTTTATTTCCTGACGAGTGTCAGTCAGCTCAGTTTTTAACATTTATGTTTAAAAATACACTGAACTTCTTTTAAACAGACTATTAGACTTCAGCTTTTCAGGATACATTCAGAAAATTATTATTAGTATTAGTACATGAGTATTAGTACATGAGTATACATTAGTATATGAGTTTTAGTACAACAGAGGGTGTTCCTCAGTTAGGAAACCTGTCTCAGGAGAAGCGGCAGATGTAAACATGCTTTAGAGATATTCAAATGAATAAGAAACAGAATAAATCAAATAAAAACAATCTCAAAAAGGTAGACTTAGAAGCCCATTAATTAGCCAAATTGGTATTTTCCAGTTCATCCAGCTCACTTACAAAGAAAGTTCAGACTCTCTAAAAGCAGGGTTTGTGCTTCTCTAAGTTTCCCAGGATCCCACTTTTTTCTGTCACACATCTAACAAGCTTTGCAGCCACCTGTTGAAAACCGGGAATCACTGCTCTCCTGCCTTTCCCACCCGTGGATCACCGCAGCTTGTGTCCAGGTTATTTTGCGATTCTAAAAGCCCTGCGTTAACCCAGATAACGCCCGAAGCTGTGCGTGTGCGAGCGGGGCTCGGTGGTTTCTGTCCCTGCTGCCGGCAGCGCCCGTCCCCGGCAGCTGCGGTGCCCCGGAGAGGCTGCGGTGCCCCGGAGAGGCTGCGGTGCCCCGGAGAGGCTGCGGTGCCCCGGAGAGGCTGCGGTGCCCCGGAGAGGCTGCGGTGCCCCGGAGAGGCTGCGGTGCCCCGGAGAGGCTGCGGTGCCCCGGAGAGGCTGCGGTGCCCGGGAGAGGCTGCGGTGCCCCCGGAGAGGCTGCGGTGTCCCCGGAGAGGCTGCGGTGTCCCCGGAGAGGCTGCGGTGCCCCGGGNGGGGCTCGGTGGTTTCTGTCCCTGCTGCCGGCAGCGCCCGTCCCCGGCAGCTGCGGTGCCCCGGAGAGGCTGCAGTGCCCCGGGAGAGGCTGCGGTGCCCCGGGAGAGGCTCTGCCCGTGCCCGCTCTCGGCTCCGTGTGCGCTCCGCTGAGGAGGCAGCGCTGCCCGGGCTGGAACACCCCGAGCTGTTCGCTTTGGGAGCCTGCCCCGGCACCGTGTCCGCCTCGCTGCCCCGGGGATGGCAAACGCTGCCCAGGGGGAGAGCGGGGTGCCCAGAGCCGCCTGCCCCGGGAGATGGAGCCTGCTGCCTTGGGCGGCAGTAACCGGCATTATCCCAGATCTGGGCCAAGTTCTGTCCTTTTTCATTAGGTCATTGTTTCTTTCCCTTTCTCCTTTTTCGGCTGCTTTATTCTGCCCAAATAATTAATTATTTCTGGGCTCAGAGGCAGATTGAGGTTGCAGTCCTTGTTATGATGCTGGTAGAGCAGGGAAAAGGTGAGGAGGAAATGTGGATGAAGAAGACAACAGAAATACAAACGCAAAGGAGCAGAGACATAAGATGCAGTAAAGAATCCGCAACAAGTTGGTTAGGTCACCTTAAATGTGTTCCAACGTGTAGTAAAATGCTGTTGCTGTAGCTTGTATTTGGTCCTCTGATTTTTTACCTACCTTAGAAACCACTGTGAGTTACCTAAAAGCATTGGCTAGTCTTCTGTTACATAAAATATTGCCTCCTTGCAGCATGAAACCTGAGAGTGGAGCGTGCAGAGATGAAACGCTCCTGAATGACTCTGTGGTGGTTTTGGTTGCTGTGGTGATTATCCATCTGTTTAAATACTTCATATGGGAGATTCACAACTCATTTATCATGCCGAAGATTTTCTTAAGTTGTGAGAAACACAGCATTATGCCTGATTCCTGTAATTTTGCACACTTCAGTAGCAAAAAATTCCACTTTATCTGCCATGGCATAAGGACATGGTGTAGTGTTTAGAAACAGAAGGTACCACGCTTGGGTTCTGCGTTCACCACTGGCCCAGTGGGTCTGGAACACTGGCACAGGAGTGGTCACTGTGCAGTTGCAGAGGCTGACTGCAAACTCTTCATGAGGGGCCCCCTTCAATGAATCCTCAGTCTGAAGAGGTTACACAGATTAAATTGTATGTTTACAAAGTCTGGTACAAAAAGAATGAGCGAGCAGACAGGAGAGAACTAAACATTTTATATATTTGAATCTTACCAATAACTCATAATGCATTTAATCCTTTATAGCGAATATTCTTAATCTGATATTTTATTTTTCTTGTTCTCTTCTCCATGGCACAACATGGTAGATCCTCTTTGGCTTTGAAGTAATTAAGGAAATGGAGTGACACATCTGCCTTTCCATTTGCATTGATGTTGTTTTTATCTTGTTTTTCTGTAGGAAATTGAGTTTTCTTTCTAATTAATATCAATTTATTAAAAAGTCTCCATAACAGATTTTGTTTTTACTTTCAAAGACTAGCAGAAGAAACAAGATACTGTATTCAAATCACCATCTTAAAGCAGCATACACATTCTGACTTACAAGAGAAGCAAGAATTGCTCAACATAAATTGTCCAAGCTGTTCTTGTAACTTTAATTCACCAGTAAAAGAGTGTGGTTTTTTGTTTTTTTTTTTGAACTTGCTTATGTGGCAGGTTTTCAAATCTCCCCCCTCCAGTGGCAGCATGCTGTATTCCCATTCCCTGTCACTGGGGACTCAGACGTACTCGTGTGTGGTTTTTTGTGTCAGAGGTTGGACTGTTTGTTTTTATGACTAATGATGTGGACCTTGGGAGCCACATATCTGAGCACCGTTGAGGAAATATCTAGACCTCTGTTAAAGTGTAATCCCTTTCAGGGCATGCCTATACAGGAGAGTTAAAGACAGCTTGAAGCTCTCTCTGCCCATGCTCCCCACTGGCTGGAGCCAAGCCAGTTCCATCTTAGGAATCTTTTAGCTCAGCTCTCTCTCTGTGCTGATGGATCCCTGAGATGTGCCTGTGGACACGGTGAACACAGCATGTCAGAGAGCCACATTTGCGGCAGAACAGCTACAATTATTTGAGGAAAATATATCCCAAAGTGTCTCTGTCTTTAAAATACTAAATGTAAAGAAGGGCAGGTTTCATGCATGCTCAATGAATAAGGCTGAATTTAAGATCTAAGGGATCAAGCCCCTCTCAGGTCTAGTACTGAGTGAATTTTGCCCAAAATGTGTTTGCATCACACTTCAGACAGGCATCAGGGTTCACTTTCTTGTACTTGGTGTCTTATGGTTCTTCATGTGGGAGTTCCTAACATGCTGTGCTCCCAAGCTGTAGGAAAGCACCCATAACTGAGTCTTAGACACTGTGGTATTTATAATAATTTAGAAACCTCAGAGAGAACAAACATTTAGAGGTTTACAGACAGTCATCATCTTTATGAAGTGTAGGATCTATTTCTGCATTGTCTGCAGGACCCTGCTGAGAATCTCCATGTCCTGCTCATTGGAAAGCTGCAAACCCAGCATGGGCTCTACTTTTTTCCAAGGATGTGCGCATACATCTCTTATAAATAAGCAGTTATGGTTGTTTCGTTAGACCTCTAATAACATCTCTATTTTATTTTCCTTTCAAAGATGTTTATTCAGTGTTGACACATATTTATAATATCATCTCAACAGTAAGAGTCTATGCTGTCAAATTTACAGCTATTATAAAATATGATGCTATCTGCATACAAATGGATGGTGGGAGCCCTACAGACATTTCCCCTATTATTACTGCCTAAGGAAGCAATAAAAATTTAACATTTACCGTCGGGAAACACCTGCAGAGATTAAATTAAAACTAGATTATATGCTTATCAGTTATATGTTACAAAAGCAAACTCTTTAGAGATTAACATAAAAATCATTGCTATCAAAATCTTATTAAAAGCTTCAGTTAATACACTCCATTTTGCACCTCCGCCGCTCAAGCGTTCTCCGTGTGTGACTTATTGAGTCTTTGTGCAGCTGTAGGGAGGGGAGGCAGGGCAGCCTCGCTGATGGCTTTGCTATTGCCTCAGCAAACGCCTGCCCTGATATTTGGATTTGTTGAAAGCTGAGTGCAGGTACCGTTTGTCCTCCCCTCTCTGATCCTGGCCGCTCTCTGAAGGGCTCTCCAGGCTCACGCTCTGTTTCTTGAGCGCGGCGCCAAGGCAGGCTCCAGCCTTCCTCGTGGAGTTCTGCTGGCAATTACTCTGGAGAGCACTCGTCCTTCCTGCTGAACTCGTTCCTTACCATGGCCAGCAGGACCAAGACAAGGGATTTCAAAAGGCTCGAAGTAGAGGACGTGGAACAGTTGTTGCTGCGAAGCCGACGGTCTCACACTCAGTTCGTGCGGCCTTTGCCACGTTGCAAACGCGCTGTAGAAAAGAGAGACCTGGGAGGAGTTGATCTCTGACCTGGAAATTCAAAACGCTTCTGGATTTGGGCTTTGCTGCCACCAACGATTGAGAAGCTTAGAGTGGGGATAATCTACCTGCTCTGGCTCGAAGAGGACACGCAGATCCTACCTGTGCCTGATTTGCACACACAGTGGTTAGGGTTTATTTCTCCATCTGGTATTACAGTGACCCCTTTGACTCCAGGCATTAGAAGCAACCTGCCTTGGGCATATTCCAAACTGTATGGGAGGATGGGAGGGTACAACTCAGGAACAGCCTGAATTCCTTATGTGAAGCCTCAGGCTTCACCCCCTTCACCCCTTCTGATTGTGGAGATTCTGCAGAGTTTGGTGGATCTGGAGGAGAATACACTAGGAAGAGGTTGAGATCATTGTTCATGTGACTGTAAAATAACCAGAGATGTGTAGTTTACCAATGGCCAAACCCAAAAGAGGATTAGGGAGTGTCAGACCATGGTTTCATCAAGACATTTATCCTGAAGACAAATTTGATGTAGGGAATTTTCTGGCCATTTTTAACAACCCCTCACCATCTCCTCTGGTTGGCACAGACTGCAACATTTAGTTAAGTGAATGAGGGGTGTGGGGGGAATCCAACTTAACCCCAACAACAACTTAAGTTTATAAAAATAGACAAAATAGTGCATAGACCTGTGGGGTGGGGGATGCAGAGCCAAAGCAGAGTCACAGATTATGGGAGCAGAAATGTCTGGAGCTTGCTTTGCAGGGAAGAAAAAACGTCTGTGCAACCATGGCCTAACATTTTATGTAATAAAAGTTTGCTGGCCCAGCTGATTTTCCCTGAAATAGGTTAGGGAGTGTTCAAACAAGTATATCCAGATCAGAGGGGTGGTAACCTATTGCTGGGCAATGCTCCCCAGCCTGTGGGCAGACTGGGGGAGGACGGTGCTGTCAGCAGAGCTGGATTTGGGAGGAGACACTTGTGCACAGCCTGGCTGCCAGCACTGCCACAGCCCAAGCCCCTCTCAGAGCAGCTGGGGAGGGCACTTTGCCTTCCCTGGTGCCTGCAGGGCCCTGTTCTACATCAACATTTTCATAACAAGCTCTCCTTTGAGGGGAGGTAAGGGCCAGACCTGGTCACTTCAGCAGCAGCCACGGGTGCATCTGAATTCTGTGTGGGTGCCTGGTTCTGTCATTTTACTTGGACAAATCACCGTATTTAACTTGGAAAGGCCTGCTCATCCTCTCTTGCTCCACTTCCAGGCTCTGAGCAGTGTGAATTACTGACAGGGGGATTTAAAATGTCATTTTTCAAAAATGATGCACATTTTTGTATGTACATACCTATAGCCAGGATGTAGAAACTCCTTCACTGTAGTCTGAATTTTCCATCGTCATTATGCTAAATAATTCACTTCTGCTGCCACTAGAGGTATAGCATTCACTTGAACAAATACCAAAGGAAACACTTAGTTGGAAACCTTGCCCATATTAATATTTCATTTTTCAAATAATGTTTTTGATCTGGGGTTTTTTGGAGGCCTCAGCCTATTTTGCTTATTCCTGTTGGGCAGTCTTTCTTTTATTGAACTACAGCTGGCTACTCCTGAGATGAAATGCCACTTTGTGATTAAAGGGTACAGAATTGAGTGCTCATTTAAACTGCATAAAAAGCTAAATTATAGTATCACTCATTGTATCAATCATCTGTGACTGCCTCATGTGCAGCCTTGTACCAACACATTTGCAAGTCTCATTCCACATCAATTCTGGTGCAAATTTACATTTATTGTGAAATGCAAACATAATAAAAGTTATTTTAAACTAATTTGCTTTTTTCCCCCATGTAATAACCAGCTCTCAGATATAATCTCCCTCTTGAAACTCACGAAAATGTCAGTAGGGACAAGGGTAGCAATGCAGTTCCCAGATTTCTGCTGGCACTGGCAGGAGAATTGCTGCATGACCTGGGGCTTTGCAGCAGACTTGCTGTGTCTGAGTGCAGCCCAAGGGATGGCTCAGCTCAGGGGTGGTTTGTTGTAAGGGGTCTGAATTACACCTGGCTGCATCCTGGTGGGAAGAAAACCTCTGTTTGAAGTTTGTAACCTTTCTTTCAAAATGTTCTGCCGCACTCAGAGCCGGGCTCTGCTCACCAGGTGCTGCCTTAGGGGGGCTGCTGTGGGCACTCTTCTCTGTGCCACCACCAGCTCTCTGCTGCCTCCAGCCTGGCCCCTTTTGCCTTCCACTGCATTTCCACTGCTTCCCAGCTCCCCTGAGCTCTGCCTGAGCAGTGCAGCCCAGCAGATGCCAGCTCTGGAGAGAGCGTGGGGACAGCGAGGTGACTCCAGCCCCAGGAGCTGCAAACCCGCACGGCTCCAAAGAGCGAGCCCCAAAGCAGCTTTCCTGCCTTGTTCTCCTGCCAGGGCTGCACCCACCTGGCTCCAGGGGAAGGGGAAAAAGCAGGACACTGTCACAATAATGACACGAAAAGAAGGAGATGGACACCTGCTGAGAGCAAAGGAACAACTGCGGGCGGACACCCGCCCGACTTTATTTTATATGTGTCTTAGAAATCATAGTGGATTGGAGGAACAGCCTCGCCACCCCTCAATCACACTGGTCAAAGGAAATGTCCATCAAACTTCTGTGCCCAGGAGAAAGGAATGTAAATAATAAGCTACCGCTACAATAACATGGCTATGTTTACAGAGAATGTGTGAAAACCAGTTACAAAAAAATGAAAACATCAGAACTGCAAAACTCAAGGCAACAGGAAACAGCGCCATGAATGCTGGAGGAAGAGGTCTCTTCCACCAGCGTTGTGAAATTTATTGGTTTTTCTGTGATTTGTAAGTTGGGGTAGAATTGCAGACTTCAGAAAATAAAAGTGTGATGGACACACTGAAACGTGGGCTGTCATTTAGAATCTGTTGCACTGCAGCGTGGTGTACCCCATGTTTGTAGGCACTGTGCTACATGTCACAGGAAAATTATTTTGGAGAGAAAATATTGAAACAATACACCACATGATCTCAGAAGTTTTCCTCTGAAATAAAATTCTGAGAAGATTATTGATTGCTTGAAGCATTCCAGTACAGTAAAAGTGGCTTTAGCTGGGAAAGCTGTTCCCAGCATAAGCAAAGCACAGATCCTCATAAAACTCCTGGCCTAGTGCAGGCTTGGGTCACTCCTTTCCCCAATACAACACTAATAGCACAGTTCAGTATAGACCACATGCATACTGCACTTGGTGTATTCTTATCTTTAGTTTCTTTGTACTTTTTGTAGTAATACTGATAAATTCACCAAAGTCTTATTACACTCACAAGAAATATTTTACTAAGAGAAACAGTGTACAGTTGGGATACTTTGGATTATATTAGCATGAACGTCGATAAAGTAATACCACTGAAATGATAGCAATGGGAGATAAAAATTAGATCCATGGAATTTATTGAAAACAACAGCACTGCTGTCTGACCTTACTTCTGCCCTCTACACAGTCATTGGCAGGACTGTGCCATTTATTTACAGCTTCCTCCTATTGCAGGCCCAATCTTAGGCAGTAAATTTGATTGCAGAAGTCTCTTCACTGAAGCAGTTGCATTTAGAATAACATTACCAATATACTTGCTCCCAAAAATCAAGAAAATGTGTGGCAACCTTGTATGCTTTGTTCACAGTTTTGATAACTCATCCCAATGATACAGTTTAGAGTCAAGTTGACCTTTATGGGTGTCACAGCTAAGGCAACAGTTACATAAAAAGGATGAATGAGCAACAACAAAAGAAGAAGGCTGGGATCATATAATCTGAACACCAGAACTGCCTGCATTTATACTTTATTATTTCAGTAAGAGAGGCAGCACTGGACAGTGGTTAAAGCTCATGACTTTCAGTAAGGAAATGAAGGTTCTGCTCTCATTTCTGCCTTTTACTCCCTGCATTGCCCTAAGTCATATAAAAGCAAACTGCAAATGTTACCTAATTTAAATTAAAAAGGTAAAGAGTGTAAAATAATAATAATAAAAAAAAAAAGAAAATCAAACTTGTTACCAATAGTCAAAATTATGCTGAGTGTTGAAGAAAAGGGGGCAGACAGTAGTCAAAATTATTTTCAGTGACAAAAATGCCTTTGGCTCCTACTGATTAGACATTAATTTCTTCCTCAGTGAATGAGAATAAAACACTGACACCATGTGAAGCATGCTGGATGTGAGTTGGTTTATACGACTGTTAACAGTTGGAATTAATATTTGTCACTAGACTAAAATATTGGCAACTACATGAGTAACAGGAGAACATCACTGTTGCTCAGGCTTGCTGGTTGGTTATGCTCCCTTCTTTAGTTTTTGCTGAGATGCAAAAGGCTCAATTTTCACACAAACAAATAATTGAATTATTACAAGAGATGTATGACATGCCCATAACTATGATTGGTAGAAGCATTTCAATTTGTTATGATCCTAGGCCAGATCTGGGCTCATCTGGAAAGCTTATTCCAGTCTGGCAATACTTGGTTTTAACTGGACTCTCTTTCCTTTCTCTGCAGGATTTTGGAGCAGACATCTGGGATGGCTTAAGGCACAGGATAAAGTTTGAGCCCCCTCGAGGGAGTAGAAATGAGTCCCCAGCCTTTGAGGCCAGAAATTCATTCTTTCTTCACTGAGTTCTCAAAAATTGGCATGTTTGTTCCTCTCTCCCAAAATTCAGAAGGGAAGGGACTCTTTTGGAGAAGCAGCATGTTGGCCTCGATGCCACTCAACCCCACAGAGTTTTTGTTCAGTTGCTGTATTTGAGGCCTGCCTATTTCTGATTTTAACTGTTCTTAAAATATCTTCTGCACTAACAGTATCAGCACACGTAAATCTGCAGGGCTTGCCGAAACAGTTTGCTTATAGTTTCATTGACTTGACAGCAATAAACAATCGTGTTTCCAGAGGGAAGACTGAGTTTTTCTGTGAGTGTGTTGTGCGAGTTCTGGGTTCAGGATTTTTTTCCACTATTGTCCATTAAAATTTGGTTTATGGCCTGTGTGACACAGTGACTGATGCTGAAATCCTCTGATGTCTTTTGGAAATGCAATAGAAGCAATTTCCAGCCCATGTCGCAGGAAATTTGCATGTTCCAATGAATAAAAATTAAGATGAAAGCAGGATGTGTGGGAAGACCTGGTAGTGACAGAATCATTCCCAGCTGCTTTCTTGCTCGCAGAGTAATCACAAAATGAAGATTTTTACCAAGCTTGTTTAAATCCTCATCAGTGGATTTTGGAAGGATGTGGCCACTGCCTGCTGAGTTATGTGCATGTTCTGTATCTTTGTAAAACTCAAGATTAGGCTCTGACCAGAAAACAAACCTCAATGTTAAAGAACAATCAGCAAATCCTTAAAGTCCATTGTCTGCGGAGTGCCCTTTCTTAGATGGGCTGGCTTTGTTTTAATGGTGTTAAGGAATAGCTGTACTTGGAGGCAGGAGGCCTCTGAAATCAGATCGCACTCTTTTGCCTATCTGCTGGGAAAGGAGCAGCTGAGGATAAAGCTTGCACACAGGCAGCTCTGTATAGTGTTTCGAGAAAAGCTTTGGAAAAGATAAGATTCTCATTTTGTATTTTGACAAAGAGCTGCACTGACTGCAGGAGTCTCCGTGTTACACTCACACAGGTGCAGCAGTTGCTGCAGCACTGCCCTGCCTCATTTTATTGCCCTCCCTGCTTGCCACATCAGCAGCTCCTGGGAGCTGGGGGTGCTGCAGATGTGCCAGTCCCAGAGCCTGGAGGCCAAGGGTTCATGGGAGAGCCTTCTGAGTCTCTGCAAGCAATGGGAAGTTAAGAGTCCAAACAGCCTTTTCTGGTTCTGCTTGAAAATAGAAAACAAGTAAGAAAAATATTATGGTTGTATTTGGTATGCAGCAAGGCTTTAAATTTGAGTTTACTTACCTTTCAGGTGCTCTATATATCCCTTATTTGACCAGAGGTTTGCAAACGTGGCCCTGGGAGGGTTGCAGGGGTAATTGGCTGGCAGCCTGGGACTGTATTTAATTAGCAAGGAATGCACGGCCCTAACTGCATTCCCTGTAGGAGCCACAACCCACATGGCTACAGGTGCTGTCCTGCTCACTCAGGCCCAGGGACTGCCCTTCCTCAGGCAGGAGTGCTGCATGTTGCAGCTTGTGCTGCATTTGGAAAAGAATACGTTTGGATATCACTATCAGGACAAAAGTCCTTCTATTTCCTGTTTTTTGCTCTGCCCTGATGGCAGGCAATATCCTTGGATTTAGGGTCCTGCTGCCCTCTTAGTACATGAACCCCTGGTTGCTGTAGCCTCCGTGGATTCACATTTTTAATATCTCTTTGATTAACCATTTTGGGACAGCTGGGCCTGACTCTGACTAGCATCAGCTGCCGATCTTCCTGAGTTCATCTGGAGTTTGAAATGATTGATACCTTAGAGAATTAAGCTCAAAGTGCACCAAGCGAGACTGCCTAGAGCTAAAATACCCACAGTCAAAGCCCATTAACTGAAACGTCTGGGTTTCACTGAGAGTCTCTTTGGAAAGCTGAGGCTAATTTTTCCCTTGTTGCCACCATTCTGAGGTGTTCTGCCTTGATACACTAAGATGTAATATACTGATCTGGTTTTTTTAAGCAGTCTGTGGCTAAATGCTCTCTTTAGTGCTAATTTCTGAATTTTTAAAGTTAACTTCTATTTTTATGGTAATTTTAGCTTTTTCAGTGATATTTTGCCTGGACCAGGATTCAGGTAAGTTTCTGTTACGTATATCAAAGGGTAATTCATGGTTTCAATGCATTAAGTTACATATTTTGCATCACAGTGGCTCCTCCTAAAAAGCAATAGGAACCTTGTAGAACTGTGCTTCTCTCTTTGCTTATTTTCCTTCTGATGCACACTTGTTTTTTTCATAACTGCTTTTCAAAGGTTTTTTCCTTTTATTTTGCCTCTATACCTCCATTCTCCTGCATTTTACTTTCTCTGCTGCTTGTGTTCTTAACATGTGGGCAGTGAGAAGACCCGAGCAACCAGAGAAGGAAAAAGGGGCTGTGAGCTCTTGGCAGGAAGCTCCAGGGTGTTGCACTGAGATCCAAACCCCCAAGGGCACAGTCCAGCCTCAGTGAGTCCCTTCCCAGGAAAGCCACATCACCAGGGGTGCTGAACAACTCGGGACCCCCTGCCTTAGTGCAAGGGTACCATTTGTGTGTATTGTTCATATGATGTGCTCCAAAGCTGAGAATACAAGTGCTGTGCAAACCTCGAGTCACCAACAGCTCGTCACATATTTCCACTGTGCCAGGCTGTCACTAGGCTTTTGTGGTCTTCCCCTTTGAATTTTTAATTTCATTTCTTGTATATATATATCTAAGGCATGTGCCCAGCATTAATCACTCACCACGTCCTTTTCCCTTCCCTCTTCTCTGCTGCTTTCTCCTCTCTTCTGCCTTTCTGCTGGATGGTAGAAAGAGAAAGCAGGGTGTGTGTGTGGAGAGGAAAGGGGAGCTTGAACAGGGAGGTGGCAGGAGGGTGGGGCTGCTGGGGACGAGGGACGAGCTGCCCTTCCCTGGCTCGGTGGTGCTGTGGAGTGTGTGTTGTGCAAGGCTGCAGAAGTGCTGGGGTGACGAGTGTTGTGACACGGGAAAGGGCTGGCACAAACTCCCACTTCAGTTGGATTTTCCTTGCGAACACAATGGGTTTAGCTGAATAGGAAATAATTGAAGTTTGAAAATGTTTGGAGGAGAATTGGCATTATTACAGCTTTTTTTTTTTTTTTAAATAAAAGGGTGAGCATAATCATAATCGGAAATTCTTGAACTTTATATGAAAATTGAATGTAAAAATCTTCTGTTGCGGTTACTATTTCTTAAAAACTAAACTTAGTGACTTCGGGGTGGAGTTTCTGGGGTTTATTTTTTGTTTTGTTGGTTGGTTTTCCTTGCTGTCTGAGGCAAAACGTTACTTTCACTTGGCTATGGAGAGCAGTTGTTTGGTTGCCTTGTCTTTCTTTTTTTTTTGTAGAAAGTACTGAATTATTACTGGGGACTGGCAAGCTTTTTGACCAGTAACGGAGGCAGCTACATTTTTTACCCTTTAAATAGGAGATAAATGCTAGAATTAAATGCCAAAACACAGGACTGAAATCTTCCTTGCTTTAACCTGAAATTTGCACTTGAGCAGCTAATGCAATATTCTCTCTCTGCACAATTAGAAGTGTGGTTGCTCTAGGGAAAACAGTGGGAGGGTTGGATTGCAGAGCTCTGCCAGAAGCATCTCCTGCCCTCGGAGGAAGCCTGCTGGAAGACAGAGGCGGGCAGGAGAATGCAGAGAACTTTTCCAGCTCCTCGGTGGAGTGCAACAGCCGGGCTGGTGGCTCAGCCCGGAACGACAGGAACTGCCACGCTGCTTCCAGGAACAGCCAGAGCACTCGGGCAGGGAGGAAAAGGCCACCGAGCAAATCGTCTTGACTTGGTGCCTCCTCCCAGCTCTGGGTAAGGGTTTGAAAACCCAGAAGTTTCACCAAAGCTACAGTGTTTATTTGCTGTTGATCACACTGTCCCACATGAATTTGTTTAGTGCCTTTTAAAATCCATTTTCAGTCTCCACAACCTCCTGAGGCACTGACTGCCGCAATGTAATTACGGATGGTAGGAAAGAGTACTTCCTTTTGGGTGTGTTTGTTTTAAACCTGCTGCTAAATGCCTTTGTTGGATGCCCCCTCAGCTTTTGTACTGCAAGACAAAGTGAACAATTACTCTGCGTTTACCTTCTCCGTCGGCATTTTGCAGACTGCCATCATTTCCCTCTGCAGTCACCTTTTTTTTCCAACCTGAACAGCTTTTGTCTATTTCATTTCTTCTTGCAGTGAAACAGTTCTGGATCTCAAAAGAGATACATGTGGGCTTTCTATTACTCCTCTCTTTTTTTTTCTCAGACAAAAGTGTCAAGGAAACCCTACACAGGAACGCCGTGGTTAAAAGATTCTTTGGTGCTTCTTTGTGCCAAAATAATTAGCTTTTGGCTCTTGGAAATTGCCAAAAGCTTCTGAAAGGAAGAGAAAACCGTTCTTGTAACCCCCTCCAGTTTGAGATTGTGTTCATATCCAAAACTAGGTAAGAGAATGCAGCAAGTAGACAGAAGTATCTTGGTTTGTAGTTCTCCTTTGCTGCCAACAAACCTTCAAACTTAATACACAAAAATCCAGTGGGTGCAAGGAAGTGAAAAAACTGGGACCTAAGAGATCAGGAAGTTCAGTCATTCAGTCTGTACTGAGCAAGGTCGGCAGCACTAACAGGACACACAGAACACCTCCAGAGAGAGTGGGGCTATTTTATTCTACTTAGTCCAGGATAAGTACAGTATCTTCTATTGTGTCTAAATTGGAAGTGACAGAGAAGTAAAAGAGAGCACATTTTTATTCTAAGTTTCTGTGTTCCTATCTGGTACAAATATTTCATTTGAGAGAGGCAAATGCAAATGCCTCGAGATCTGAGCACAACCATCTGCAGGGAACACCTTGCTGTCCTTTCAGTCTGGCAAAATCACAAAGCTCTTCCACCTTTTGCCCTTTCTTCCAACCTTGTCGCATTCGAGCTGACTCTTCAAGACTCTGCACACCTACTTCTTGCTTCCTGCTGTGTCTCAGTTCTTTGGATTCCCCATCTGGTGTGTGCTGCTGGCAATGCTGCTGCACTGCACTGTCTGCTCCTGCCATCTCCTCTTCCCATGCTGCTGCAGAGAGCTGCTCTCACAAGATGAGGTTCTGTCCCTGCTAAAGTCTTCCTGGAAACTTGTTTCTTCCAAACACCTACCAGATACCTCAGAAGATGAGCTTTCACTTCCTCCTCCTCATTATCTAGCTAAAAAAAAAAAATATATCGAAGAATGAAAATATCTTTGTTTTATATTCCCATGCACTTGCTTTTTGGTGAATTTCCTGCTAAGCTCCCAGTGCTGCTTGGGCCTTTCCCTCCTGTCCCGCCTCGCTGTGTTGTTACCACCCACCCATTAGATCATGGCTGAAATTAGATTGTGAGAACTACAGGGCAGGGTGGATTCCTCCAGCCTCTGTAGCAAGGGCTTGAAACAGTTTCAAGACGTTTAGAAAGAATACTGGAAACAACCAAATAAGTATTTCTGGCACTTGGGAAACCAAGGTGGGAAGGCCCCGTGCCCATGGAAGGTGCTGTGAAGGTCTGTAACAGAGCCAGAGAGCTCATGTGGCACCAAAACCTTGTGTTCCAAGTAGATCATTCTGTCCACTTTTGTGACTGTCTTTGATGACAAAGAGTCTTTAGGATTAAATGTAGGACTTCTTTGGAGGTAAAAAATTGTGAAAATTGCTTATGGTAAAATGCTTTTATGGCACAATGTTTTCTGTATGTTTTTTGGGAACTAAATCATGATAAATATACTCATAGCATGGAAGTTTGGTTTTAGGATGATGATGGAAATGTTAATATTCATCCCTAAATGATACATCACATTTCCTGTTTGGCACCCAAAAGTTATTTTAAGTGTGCTCAGCACAAAGTTAACATCTGATGGAGTGGTGTCCATCAATATTTTGGAGACTGTCCCTGACTTTTTTTTTTTTTAGACACAAGGTGCTATGCCAGTGAGGAACAGTGGGTGCTCCCAGTGCAGTGAAATGATGGTGAGGGGTGAAAAGTGACCTGTTGAGCTGAAATCAGAGGGCTGAGGCTTCCAGCAGGGTCTGGTCTGCTTTGGATCAGGCAGAAGCAGCATGTGGAGTGCAGTCAGGTGAGCTAAACTTTCTCTGTGGGAGATACTTTCAACTCTGCAAGGGAGAATTTCTGTTGCAGGCAAGCCCTGTATTTAGTAAAAAATCTTAACTGTGTCCAGAAATGAAACAGCCGAGTGTGGCTTTTGCTTTATGATGAATCCTGTCACTTCAGAGCAGGTCCCCAGCCCATACGAATATTCTTTGTCATAAAATAAATGCTGATAGGTAATAGATGAAGCAGTGTGAACTCCTCACTTGGTGGCACAAATCTGTGTAGCTTAACCTGGGAAAATGACTCTCCTAACCAGTCCCTGTTGGCTCCATTTTATTTAAACATATGTATTTTCAGGTTTCAGTTCTGGTAACGATATGCTGCTTTTATGACTTTTCCTCACAGGAACCCAGGCAGAAGGATGTAGTTTTCCTCAGAAGTGGCAATTTTTTAGTCTGTCTTTATATTTCACATTGTAGAATGTAATAAAATCCAAATCCTGCCACTTCGCACATTCATTTAATTCATATTGTTGCTTTCCACATGAGTAATACTCTGGATTTTTTTTTTTAATGCCTTTCATCCAAAGATCCCAAGCTGATTTGGCCTGATTCCCAGGTACAGCTTAGCAACACTTAGC
Organism: Climacteris rufus; assembly: GCA_013398175.1. Classification (NCBI taxonomy): domain Eukaryota; kingdom Metazoa; phylum Chordata; class Aves; order Passeriformes; family Climacteridae; genus Climacteris; species Climacteris rufus. The sequence goes on along the minus strand of VZRZ01006869.1, from coordinate 5,090 downwards.
ATAAGACCAGTAAAAGGAAGTAACGGGGAATTTCACACAGTTCTTGGCTGGCTGTCAATTCAAATGCACCTATGGGTCAGAGCATCCCTGGCCTGAGCCCCTGCTTCCCGGGGCTGTCACTGCCTGGTGCAAGGCTCCTGTCTCAGTCACTAATCCCTCTCCCTTTCTCTTACCCCCCTGAACAAGCTCTGTTGTCTCCCAGGGTTTAGGAGTGAGAGATGATAAATCTTTCTGTAGGGAGAACTTGGCAGGACATCTGGGGGCTTGGGGCTGGGGGACCCACCCCATTAATCTGATGTTATTTGCTGTTGGATCACAAAGGTGCACTAGGCTGAAGCACACACCTTTGGTTTTGTATCTTCCTGCACAGGTATGTGCACAATTTTAGTTTATTTTTGTCATCTTCAGGTTTAGAGCAACTCAATTCTCCAGCTTGTTAAATTTACCAAGAGGGTTTCAGTTTCTTTTTCAGAAGCCAGAATGTTTTTCAAACTTTTATTCTGAATGTTGTTTCTTCTTTGGAGAGACTCTTGGACTTTGAAACCTGTTCTCATATGGAAAGCCCTGCCTGTCTGGAAATCTGTTCTGGCTTGCTTTGCTGTTCAAAGTGCTGCTTCGTGGGTTCATTTCATGTCTCCTCGGAGACATTTTGTCAGAATTTTGCTTATCTACCAGTATTGCAAAACGATCCCTCATCTTAGGCAACCAATCACTTCCTCATCCCCTTCTCATTGGTCTTTAAAGCAAAATGGAAATTAAACCCTGTCTGCTGTCATGCAGGCTGTGGTGATCTGGCTTTCACCTTTGGACTGTGGGCAGTGTTAGCTGTGCTTGCATAAAAACCTTGCAGGAAGAGGAAAGTGCTCTGAACCGTGCACAGCAAAGGGTTAATACACATCTCAAGGAGAAGGAGAGAAAATCAGGATGGTTGGACTCTGTCCCTTTGCTAAGTGGCTGCTTTTTCTGAAGTGCATGGAAGACAGATGAAAAACCTCAGAGTTGCCCTGAATTATTTTCCTGAGCACACAGCTCTCTCTTTTTGTGGTTAAATATGACAGTTATATTGCAGTATTTATGCACAGTCAATAAATCAGCAGAAAACATGCTGCAGTCAGGGCATGTATCCATAGTTTATTTCTTATACTTTAGCTGAAAATTGAATTCCTGAATTTGCTGAAGCCTGTGAAAAGAAATTCAGGTGCACATCTCCATGGGAGACTTCCCAAAGTCTGATGGCCCACAGTAACCAGGGTTTGCTCCTCAGCCTCCATTACCATCCTCCCATCTGCAAACCCAGACTCCTAAAAGGCAAGTTTTGGATCAGGCTCCCAAACTCTGGAATGGAATGATTGCAGAAAGGAGATGGAGCAAGTGAAAGGGGCAGAAATCTTTAAGGGTGAGTTACAGTTTTGTGGAAGTTTGTAGTATAGTTGCAAAATAGGAAAAAAAAAAGGTGCTGCTGAGCAACATCCTGGAAAATACTGGTTTGGGGGTTTTGTTTGTGTTTGTTGGCTTGGGGTTTTTTTGTTTTGTTTTTCCAGAAGGGGCTGTGTGACACACTGGCAGAAGCAGCCTGGCCTTTTCTAGTGTCTGGCTTAAGAGCAGCTAACTGCTGACAGGGGAGAATATTTATCCCTGATACAGCACATAATATCAAAGTACTTGAATTTGCTCAGCTTCTGCCATCTTGAATGTAACTGTGAAGGAGTTGTTATTTAGCACAATTTCTTACCTTTCATACCCGAGTCCAGCTGCACACAAATTCTGTAAGTTAACAGGGGATTTCACCCTTCTGAAAGGGACAGCATAGATCTGTGGCTGGCTAGGAGCTAAACCCTTCAGAATTCTCACTGTGGTACTGAAAATTGCACCTTGTGTCGTGCCAAGCAAGTCCCTTAGCTCTGGTGGCAGCTCCTTTTTTGTGTGATAGGGATCACACCTCCCAGCCCACGGCGTGGACTAATCCCTATTTTTGTAGTGATTTAGCAGTGGCCATTTCTGCTCTGCCTTGAAACATTTTAAATTAAACAGTAAAGTCATCAGGGCAGCTGTGTTACATGACCAAGAAAGGCAGCAACAGCAGCAGAGGGAGGTTTGAAGGGTTTAGCTGTTGATCCAGATTTTAAGTAGATAATTTCTCACTAATGTACCCTGTGTGCCCCAAATTCAGGTGGCTTATCGGTGCCAAAGCTGAGCACCTTCAGTGCCTAAAGCAGCATGGCTTCTGTCTCACAGGTGTATTACTTGTTCAGAGCAGAAAGCAGCTAGGTGAGAAAAAAGTAACAGATGAAGCAATATAAAAGTGTTAAGAAATGAGCTGTTAGCGCTAAAATCTTGTTAGAGGCAACAGCTGAGATGTTAAGCTGTGTTAGGACATGGAACAGAAAAATAATACTTTATCAGCACAACAGGGAAAAATATACCACTGATGTGTTTGGTCAAAAATTGACTGGAATTATTAATCCAGAATTCTGTTCCTTTTTACTGCAGGATAGAATATCTACACAGAAACTATTTCAAAATATTTGATTATAGAAGAGCTTAATCTGCTGTGGCTGTTGTGATTAATTTCCCCATAGAGACAATTTCTTTAACTATTGCAGTTGAAGAAATGTAGATGAGTGTATTTTCAATTAAAAACCAAGAAAAGTTTAAACTTTATGGAGGTGATGAATGCGTGCTGCCACAACTGCCAGGTAGTCAGCACTGCAAACACAAATTGCATGGAGGAGCAGTAAAAGCCACTCTAGTGCATTCATGCATGTTAGCAACCATGGTGTCTGTAATTTCAGAAGTAAAAAGTGTCTCATTAAACTAAATAAATGTCTTGCATTGTGCCTAGAAGATTGCTAGACTTCAGCTCTTGTGGTGCCCAGCAGGAGCAGGATCCAAAAAACAAAATCCTCAACAGAAAAAGAGGGGAGAGTATGTGAACCTTGCCTGCTGCTGCCCTTGGAAAGGTCAAACTCTGAAATGGGAAACAAGAGTTTCATCTTGACCTTTAAATACTGTGTTTGGATGGGAAAGAAGTGGCTTTTAGGTATCTGGCGGTCTGGAATTTAAAAAAAAACCGGTGAGGATCTGAACTTGTAATTGTTTAGCATTTCATGCAGCCAGTGGAGGAGGCTCCGGGACACGGGGCGCTGGGCTGCCGGCTGGAATGGGCTGAGGTCAGCTGGAGGCAGAAGGGAGGCTCTGACCTCATCTGGCTGACATGAGAGCGATGCATAGGTGGCCTCATCGAGTTCCCGGGGCCGGGACCTGGCGCTGTTAAGTGGCATCTCCTACCAATAGTTCACTTTCCATTCAGGCCTTTGCAAATCCATTCCTGTCCAGGAGTTATCTTTCCAGACTAACATGCAGCGGTACAAAAATACAGTATCTGCATTTCTATCTTATCTACAGAGATTCAAATCCCATTTGTTTCGGTCTGGCTCCATTCATGTGCACTAATGACTTGGGTAAAAAATATTTATCTGTTTATCCCTCCTGGCATTTCTGCTATGATTGTTGAAATACAGAAACCTTGATCACAGATACACTTGCACATGCACAACTTACGGAGAGGGTCTGGCCAACAGAATGGAGTCTCCAAGTTTGACAGGATTGGTTTTCAAAATGAGCTGCTTTTCAGCTATTAATTTACCCACTTTTGGTTCAATAAAATGAAATAATGTGATGATGCTATTTGAAAAATATCTGCAGAAGTTTTTTTAAAAGACAGTCTTCTTTCTAAGGCCAATATAGAGACTTTGCTGTGCTGTATGTAGGTGTGGGGCTTTTTTTGGTGATATAATGAATGCGTACATGCCTGAATTTAATGAGTTTACATCTCTGATTATTCTGATCAAGATGGATAATGGTGTTTTTACCTACATTCATATTTTGTAATGTTTTGTAATGGGGACATTAAAATTGTCATGCAATAACAGTATTGCCCAAGTGCTTCACGAAAACAGAGTGAGAACTAAAACTGATTCTGCCTGCTGTTGAAATGAATGGCAAAAAAAAAACGCGGAAAAAGCCTTTGAATTTAAAAGCACTGGAAAATAATATCAGTTTCTTTATTATTTGAAAGTAAGATTCATGTTGACGGTGCTGCTTTTGTGTGTTTTGGATTTACTCCTGGAAGCAAACAAGCATTCAGGAGTGGACATAGCGTGAAATATTTCCTCAGTCTCCTTCCCCTTATCCGGTTACTGTTGGCGGTGGCTGCCAGGCCCAGCGGAGCAGGACACCTTGAAGGGGAGGCTCAGGGAAGACCTTATTTGCCTCTACAATTCCCTGAAAGGAGGTTGTAGCCAGGTGGGAGTTGGGCTCTTCTCCTAGGGAATGAACGTCAGGACAGGGGGACACGGTCTAAAGCTGCGCCATGGGAGGTTTAGGTTGGACATTAGAAAGACTTTCTTCCCAGAAAGGGAAGATTACACATTGGAACGGGCTGCCCAGGGAGGGGAAGAAGTCATGGGCCCTGGAGCTGTTTAAGGGAAGATTGGATGTGGCACCCAGTGCCCAGGTCTGGTTCACAAGGTGGTGTTGGGCCACAGGTTGGACTCGATGATCTCAGAGGTATTTTCCAACCTAATTGGTTCTGTGACGCCTCCTTTCAGGCAGACATTTTTTTTTTCCCCATCTGAGTGGCAGAAAATAATGCAGGTTTTATGTGTTTTCAGTTTTACCACAGTTAATTTGTTGCCATCCTGCCTTGATCCAGGTACACCGGGGTGCCCTGTCGATGTGCGACGCCGACATCCAGGCACTGCCTGTGGGAGTTGGCTCTTACCAGACCAGGGAAAGGATCGCACGTGGAGGGCTGACGATTTAGTGCTTAAGTGAAACCTCTGGAGAGCAGGAACGGGGGCGATTATGTCACCGGGTGAGCAGCTGAGAGGCTTCGCTCGGCTCCCCGGGGAGAGCGCACGGCTCCTGCACACTCCCCTCAGCCCCGTGGGGCTCCCCAGCCACGGAGGGCTGCGCCGGCCGAGGGGAGCGGCGGCAGGGAGGTGTGAGGCGGCGGCGCGGTGACTCAGCCCGGGCACCGGGCGGTACCGGGGGCACACGGCGGGACCGGGACGGGGCGTGAGGGGCCG
>VZRZ01006855.1:193202-203793 GCA_013398175.1 Climacteris rufus | reverse complement strand
GTCATTGGCTTGGCAGGATCCAAAGATGCAGCCTCCTTCTCATAATTTCAAACTTCCTTTTCCATCCTGATTTTGAACTTTTCATTCAAGCATCACTGCCTTAATTTAGGCACAGAGGTATCCATCACGGCACAGCCAGGGAAGCTCACAAAAAGATTTGTGTCCCCCTGCTCTGTCCCTCTGCCCAGCCAAGGGAATGGTCACATCTGCTGTCAGCCCAAATCAAATATGAAATTACTGTGAGTTACTCAGAGGTGTTCCCGGGTAAAATGAGTGTTGGTTAACTCGTAATTTTTTGGTGAAATACAGCTATGAGCTAAGGGAAATTGCAGCAAACATCTACATTCTTAACGCAGACTGCTACAACACCCTTAATGCTCTACAAACAACACTTCATTAATGCAACCCATATAGGTCTTGTGATATGAGAAAGATGGGGAAAAAGGCACCCAGACCTCTCTGCCAGTTTTTTACAGTAAATTGCCAGACAGTCCCAATAAGGTGCTGTGTTCTGTCTCAAAATTTTAGGATTCCCACAACCAAAAACCTCCTGAAGCCCTTAGAGATATTTTGGGTGTGCTGGTGCTGCAGGGGTTAACCAGTGGAGAGGGTGGAATCTGCATAAGGCTGATTTGGGGAAAAAAAATAATGAAATGCAGCTCAGCCGAGTCTGGGTGGGATTTGGGGAATGGCATTTCTGAAGGGAAACCTGTCCTAGATCAGAGCTGCTGTGCTGTGGAAGGGGCATCTTGCTGGAGGCTGGTGAGGCTCTAATTCACACCCAGAAACATCCCTCCATGAGACACAGGTTATTTATCACTTCCCATCTTGGTGCTTTCCCCCCACAGGGATGCAGGAGGGTGGTGGGTGACCCTTGGGGCTGCCCACATGTGCTGACACCTTGTCCTGGCCACCACAGCACCACAACATGACCTTATGTAGAGCCACTCACTCCAGGGCTACATCAAAATTGCGTCAATTTGCTCAAGATTAACCTTTTCCCACTGTATTATTACTGTTATTGTTATCATAATCATTATTATTGAATATTTCTACATACAACATCTGGAAGCTGCATGCAGCCCCAATCTATCCTGTGCAGTTTTTCCTGTAAAAGAAGCTCCATGTGATTAATTCATTCCCTTCTCTAAAATCTATTTTGCACAGGGGTGGATGTGTGCTGGGAACCATCCCACCTTTCTCCCCTGATTCAGGGGGCAGAGAGGCCTCAGGATGCCTGAGCCCTATTGCAAACTCTTCCGTGTAGCTCTGAGTTGATGAAATCATGCAGATGCAATTCTGTCAGGCTCCCTGGGACAGCTCAGTCCCATGTTAACACTGTTCCAATGACACCTGGAGTCCTTACAGGCCTCCCTGCTGTGCCCATGGGTGTGCATGCACAAGAATTTCCATGTGCACACACCCAGGTATGGTATTTCTTAGAAAGATGAGGTCACACTGTCACGATATTTTGCTAAAACCCATCAAGTTGTCATTCCCACGAACACTTTCCTAATCCCAGTGTCTTGGTGAAGAGCAATCAGACCACACTCTGGCTGTGGAAAAGCCATGGAGCTCTTTTCCCTAATTCCTGGTTTTATTCTCCATACATGGTGCAGCATTTCAAGGCAGGTTGCAGCTCAGCATCACCCTTTTGATTCTCTCTAACCATTGCTTTGCCTCGTGGCAACGCAGAGCTCTCACAGAGCACAAACAAGCCCAAGGAATAGATGGATTTCCTGGCTATGAAAAAGTAAAGCGGATGATTGAATAAAGTTTTGTTTCCCTGCCCTGTTCAGCAGCTCTCTCTTACTCTATTACATTTCCTAACTTGCCTCAGCAACTCTTACCCAGCTCTGTGACTCCCTGAGCTGATGCTGTTGGGTTTCCTCTGCTGTTGAAATCCCGGCCTGACCATTTTGCACAGGGCCAAATGCTGCTCTCAATTCCCTGGGTTAATCTGGAGTAAATCCCCGGGATTAACTGGGTTTAACCCTGTGCTGCCTGACTGCTGCTGTTGTCTGTGGTCTACTGGGATCTGTGTCCTTGCCAGGACCCACAGGTTGGGGAAAGAGGTGCTCCCAGTAAAGTACCCCATGCTCAGCAGGCAATGGCAGAGCACCCACCTCCTGATGGAGGAGATCCACCCAAAATCAGCAGAGCCCTTCTGCTCTGCTACCAGGCAGACCTGAAAGCCAAAGACCAACCCCCGTCCCCTCCATTAAGTCATCCTTCTTAACAAAAAACCATCTCTTCTTCCCACTTTCACATCTTTCCTCCCTCCCTGGCTGTCCTGACAGTTTCGCTGCACAGTTTATCAGGATTTATTTTATTTTTATTCTCTCTGGTCTCCTCCCCAGAGCACATGTCATCCAGACTGGGACTTGGGCAGCTGTGCCCCTCCCATGCAGGGTATTCTCTGCTCTTCACCATCCTCCTTGGGGTGGGGCACAGGGTTTTGTTCCAGTGGTTTTCTTTTGGAAGCCTGGGTGGAATATCCAGGGCCTTTGACCAAGCCCAGGCTCAAAGCCTGTGTGGGATTGGTTTTTCTACCTGCTGGATATTTTCCTGGCCTGAAGTGAACAAGAGGACATTCTGCCTCTGTGGGACCCGGGCAAGGAGCTCATCCTTCCTCTGACTCTGCATTTTCCTGAAGCCCTTTTCATGTCCATCCTCCCTTGAGGATGCTGTAACTCCAGCTGGGTGCTGTAGGATGGAGGGCACAAAGTAAGGATGACCCTGGTCCTGCCCACCTTGGATGATGGGCAGCTTTGGGCTCTCTTTGGGCCTTGTGCAAGCCCTGCCAAGCCTGCTTCCCTCTGTTTGTATCCCTACCTGCTCCTTCCTGCTCAGGCATGCCATGGAGTGAGTCCCTTCAGCTGTCCCCCTGTGCAGGCAAGAGAGAAGTGCTCACCTCTCGCTCCCCAAAGCCCCCTCCATCTCCTCCTTGCCAGCAGAACCCTTCCCCCTGGCACAGGAGGCTGCTGCAAAAAGAGAGCAGCAAGCCCCAAAGATGTGTCATTGTGCTAAGTGCTTTCAAACCTTGCAGGATGTCACTGTGTCACAATTTCAGTTCATTAGGTGGCGCAGGGAAGACGCCGTGACATCAAAGCGCTGCTTTTCCCCATAGAAACGGGAGCAGCTCTTTTGATCTCAGCCCCCAGTATCCCCCCCAGATTAATATTTACTTGTACAACCCAAACCTACGGGGATCCTGTGCTTGATTCTGCCATATGTTCTGGGGCGCTTTTCCTTGCTTCCCTGGTTTTCTTTGGGAGGTGGTTTGTCGGCGGGGGGAGGAGTAAGCAGTAATTTTTTAGATGTTTATTTATTTCCCTGCTACCCTCTGCTCCTCGGGCACAGCAGGGGAGGGCACCCAACCTATTTCGTGTCAACCAGTTGCTTTGAAGCTTGCCACAATCAAACGCTTTTATTTTGGGGAACCCGGCCAGCTGTTTGTTTGCTTCCCTGCTTTATATTGATTCAAGGAGATAATCTCCCAGGCCCCACGTGCTTAATCTGTGAGCTGCTAATGTTGCATGAGATATCGAAACAGTCCCTGTGCCCCTGGATTGCTGGGATATTTATGGCTGAAAGCAGAGGTTTAGAGCACAACGCTCATTTTTGGAGCAGCAGAGAACACATGCGTGTGGCTCAGAGCACAGACTGCTGGGGACTTTGGTGGGGATATTGTAGCTCTAATTCTGTGACAAAAGGTGGCCTTGTACTTTGTGTTGTAGGAATATTCTGATATGATTTGGTTCCTAGTGAGTCATTAGGATTTGTAACATCAGGGTTCAGCCACTGGCAGCATCTGAGCAGGAGCAATGGATGCTCCCTAAGAATCCAAAATGCAGAGCAGGAATGCAGGATGGGGAAAAACTCAGCACAGGTGTGGAGCCCCAACCTCTCCTCCCCCCCAAATAAAAAGAGGGACCAAACCTCAAAGCCAATTGGAGCAGGATCTGGCTCTCACTGCGTTAGCAGCTGACAAAATGGAGTGGAAATGAATTCAATTCTGAGACATCTAATTTAATGAGAGACTCTCTAAGAATAATTTTGCTGCAGATGCTTAAAGTGATTTCAACTTGAAAAGCAGGAAAGACAGACAAGATGATAGAAAATGACTATGGAATTTATGCCTTCCCCTCCTTCCTTTAAGCCCTGCACATCCTGCGCGTGTCCTGGCATGAAAACTGGAGAAAACCCTGTGAAAGCACAACTATTTCTTCTGGTTTTATTGCCCTCACACAAAGAGGTGGCCACTGAAGGTGTACACAGCCACCTGTCCTGGACCCACAGGGACCAGTCAGGGGGGAAAATCTGGTTTTTTTTTAAATGAATATTTTTTTAGTGATGTTTTAAGTGCTGTGTACAGAGTGCAAACAATATTTAAATGGTGTGCTCTGGGTATCAGTCATTCACAGCATCCTGGGGAGCTCAGATGACACTTCTGTGCCCTAAGTGCTGTTTGGGAAGGCAGATCTCAAAAGTCCTGACACAGACACTGTCGCTGATAATAACACATGACCACTATTCTTTCTACTTTTTTTTTTCCCCTGCATTTTTCCTTCCTGCTCTTTAGAGGGTTTAAACAGCCTTGATTTTCTGTGGCTGACAACACACCCCATATGCTATTTATCTTGTCAGAACTCTCTTCCTCTGCCCTCAGCTCCCATTTTGTTCTCATTAATAGTGATTATGAAAAATGGGGCTAAATACTTACTTTCATATGATTTATCCAAATGTTGAACTACGTAATTGGAGAAGCTAAGACATTATCCCTTCAGATTCTGTCAAGACTCAATTTCTGCATTCGATTTAATTTTGAGACTCATGACCCTTAACAGTACATGTATTTATTGCCTTTATGGTGGCTCTGCTGTACAATATATCTATCAATCAGAAGCAGAAAGCTGCATATTATTTATAAGGATTCCAATAGTCAGTGTTTTTTAAGAACACTTGTCCTTAGCACGCAGTTATTAACACAGGGCCCCTAGATACAACAAAATTGAAAGTCAGCTGGAAGGAATGCCCTTATAATGAAGATATTTAATAACTGGCATCAGGCTCTGATTTTGCTTTTGGTGACAGAAGTGACGCATGAGCAAAGGCAGGGGAGGGCTTTGTGCTGCAGAAACCTCGCCTGCCCCTGCCAGGGCCTGATCCCTTCCACTTCCCACTGGAAATGGCTCATGTCTAAAAGGCACTGGTGCACAGACATGTAAAATTTGGTCCTGCCTTCCTGAGCTCCTCTGTATTGCATGTGCACACACACACACACACACACACACAAACATACACACACACACACACAGTGCTCACAGGAGCCGTCTCTGCCTTGCAGCGATTTGGTGCATCCCTCTCCCTTTTCTAATCCATCATTTCCACGCCTGTTTTTCACAAATCACTTTTGCCCAGCGTTGGCCCTGATGGCAGCTGAATGCAAATGCTTCTCCACAGCCAAGTGTCTCCATCCTATGGATTGTCAATGTGCAACTCGGATCGAAACCAAATCTCCTTGAGGCTTTGGAGCTGCTGTGAGGTACCAGAGCATCACAGAAACTCAATCCCACAACAACAACACCACCCCACTTCCCAAATCAACCCTGACACAGTGTTGAAATTGTTAATAAAACGAGTAATCAAGCTGCTAATATCTGCAAGCACCATTTTGGAAAAAACATATAATAGAGCAACCATCAGGGAGTATAGTTAATGTATAAAACAATTACTGTAGTCAGATGCTTAAGTAAGAGCCATAGTGGTAACAAAGACATTACTGTACAGAGCACAGTGTACAATACAGAGGGTATTTTCTTTGTAATGCCAGGATGGAAAACTCTAAGAGGAAGCTGAGGCATTTATCACCAAATTTTCACCAGCAGCCTTTTTCCTTGGCATGAAACCTGCTGACACACAGGGGTGTGCCCACACACACACATATATATCTGCACACAATTTTGACTTAGCAGTATTTGTTGTAGAAATTATTATAATTATTATATAAAGCACACTTATTTGCTGCCAGCTAGCTCATGTCAGTGGTCATCTTTCTTTTAAATACTATATAGAAAATAGTAGCAGCTTCAAATCCTAACAGCAGTAGTCAGCCAGGAGAGCTTTGGTTCAAGTGGGCCTTTTAAACAAAAGCTTCCCAGTCCCATTTTTGATAAGGATCTAACTGTTAATCTTTTATTTTGCAGCCAGAGTCTTGGGCACAGCTCTTCCTTCCTTGTGAGACTCTTGCAAGGAATAATAAGAATATTGATTTTTTTTAGACTCATAATATCACAGTGCTTTCCCCCCACTATACTTTCTGCAGCATTTGGTGGGTTTTGCTCAGCTTTAATTGCTACAAAGCTCTTCTGTTTTCTGTTGCTATCATTAAATCCAAACCCTGCTCTCCACTGCACGGCAGCAGTTGGGACGTTTTGTTGCCTCTTTAATCCCAAATCTTCTGTTGCTCATCTTCCTCTGCAAGCAGGAGAAACTGCCTGGAGAACCCCAAAGCACAGAGAATAAACACCAAGAATATAAAGAAAAGGTCTGGCTGGGACATACTGGCTGAACACCTCTGGAGCAGGAGCTGTTTGCTGGGAGAGGGATGCTGGAAATAAACTGTGCTGGGTTTAGTTTAAGGATGAATATAAGACTGGAAGTGCCTAAAATGGCTTAACTGGAGTGCCTTGGGTTTATTCAGAAAAATTTCTGTCTATGCAGTCATTCAGTCTGATTGGGAGAAAAAAGTTAAATATTGTCACCAATAATTTTTCTATTAAACCTCACCTTTTAGATATCCCAATTTTCTATTAACGAAAGATTTTTCCCTGTAGTGAGCACTGTTCAATATTTTAGCTCTTTCCCTGCTTTCAATTTCAAAAAGTTAAAGTCAAAATTCAAAATACTTTTATCAGCTTTAATAACCACATTGTCATTCTAGTTTTGGTTTTACGATATAACCTGCATATTAGTAAAACTCAGAGCCAGCAAAACTATATCTCCTTTTGAATAAATGAAGAGATTGATCTACTGTGCAATTCCTTCTGGTTGGATTGTGGATGGAGCAAAGACAATAACCGTACTCTGGTCATCTAGCACTTTACATTAAAATTTGGTTTCACACTGTTTCAAATTTTGACTATTTTTAACCCAAATTTTAAACAGAAATAATGCATTCATTTCTAAGAATAAGATCAATGAAAACCAGAAAGCTCTGTCCAATAAATAATAATTTTTGGAACCTGTCTCACAGTCACTTGCTGGGTATTTTCCCCTCACACTGGGATTAGCAAAGGGCCGTGTGCTCTTTCCCATGAACTTTGCATTTATCCATTCCTCCAGTGCTCTCTGGTTCCTGTGGGAAATCTCTTTAATGCTGGAAATCCTGAGGTTAACTAGCTACAATTGGTATTTATTTATTAAAAGCATTGGCTGGTCTTGAGGCTGAGCAAGGATGGGTTTCTCATGCAGAAGATACAGGGATTTACCTGGGGGAACAAACTCAGCCAAGTCCAAAGGGTCCCATCCATTCCTGGGAGCATCACCAAGTCCCCTTTGACAGATCAGGGATGCAGGAGACCTTGGCCCCTCATCCCAGTGTCCTTCACTCACTCAGCAGCATGTCCTGGTTGCTTTTATTAGGTTTTTTTTTTTAATTCAATCGCTTGCCTTTTTTATGGTCAGACAGTCACCTGTCAGCATCAATTACGGGAGTTAATATTGACGTCCTCTTAAAAGAGGTTTAAATATTAAAGTGAAAAGGGACTTGCTCTGGGCTTCTTCTCTTTGTGGTGCTCGTCAATAAAGCCTGAACTTGCAGAACAGTTGTCACAGCGATTTTTTGTGTCTTGCGCTGACGCGATGCCTGAGCGGCAAATGTCGCCGGGATTTCTCAAATGAGCAAACTGCACTTATTAATTATGGTAATAATGACGACTCCACAGAGCTGCTCCGAGGAAGACAATAGCTGAAACTTGCTCCTTGCAAAAGGGGCAGTGGAGGAGCTGTTGCCTTTGTCATTTTTAGATGCTTTAATGCAGGAAAAAAATCATCCCCTGCTTCTGGGGAAACAACCATTCACACACACAAACCCCAACCCTCAATATGCATATCTTTATTTTAACCACCATGGTATTTATTGATTTTCCCTGCAATTATGCAGTGCTGTATTTATTTGCAGCAGGGCTCTGCTGTGCCATATATTAAACCTCCCTTCCTCCAGTGGTGGCTCTTTAGAAAAATGCTTCTGATTTCCCCTCAGAGTATGAGGTCAATAGGCCATAACTTATGATTTTGAACCTATAGCCAGACCTAATTTATGGATCATTTCTGGTTTCTTGTGTTTAACTGTTTCTGGGAGAGGGTTTCATCAGAGCGAGAGAGAGAGGATCCATGTGCACAGCTGAGATCCAGACCTATGGACTGTAGGAAAGCTCAGGGCAATGCTATAGCTAATTCAGACCCGCTTCTCTATAAATTATGTATAGTTCTTCTGAAAAATGTTTGTATTTCCTAATATAGCCCTAGATTATCTCACTAAAACAAGGGAAATGTTGTTAAGAAAGCCAATTCTCACGTATCAGAAATTAATTTTCATTTGCTAAGCACAGAATGCATTTAATTCTCAAATTTTGTTTATTGGGCTAATATTGACCAAATATGGATTTGCTCTTCTTACTCCACAACTTTGGCAATATTTGCCATGGGCAAGAGGTGAAGGTTTTACATTAGGGTATGTAAACATAAAAAAAATTAATCTCCTGGTCTCTGGCATGATCAGGTTTGCATCGCCCAGTGCGTGGTTGGACACCAGGGTGATGCTGCAGTGGGGAGGATCACAAAGGGATGGCTGAACTGGGGTTCACACACTGTTTGCTCTGACTCAAACCAGCTCAGCGAGCTCAGGAAAGGCTGATCCCCAATTCCAGCAGTTTGGATCATGCACAGGGAAAGCTGGGTGTGTAAATGGGGCCAGCACAGGCTGCCTGTACAGAGAGGAGCACTATAAGCTGGCCAGGCTGGGGCCATGGCACACGGCATGCATCACTTCATGTTTGACTTAACTGCCTGAGCAGCTCCTGGGAGCGATCCCCTTGTGCTTTCCATCACCAAAACCATCTGCTAGAGTTGTGCCTGGAATCGCCTGGTCCTCTGGAGGCAGCAGGGAGGGGGGAAAAAAAAAAGGCAAAGTGAAATTCTTCCCTGGAAAGAAGTAAAATAAATAATTAAATAAATAAATTTAAAAATCTTTAACCCATTCAATCCCGAATGAAGGTCTTGCAGCCCCAGGGCAGGTTAGGCAGGGGCTGGGTTGGTTCCATCCTTCAAGAGCTGATGGTACTGGGTGCCCAGAGTTCTCCAGGTGCCTGGAGGATGCATGGAACACGCCAGGGAACAAATAAATGGTGGAGTCAAAAGCTCCTGATGAGGTTCGGATATGAAGCGGTGCCAGGAGCTCTCAGCAGCTCCGCAGCCTCGGCTGCGTCAGCACTGAGCTTGCCACGATAACCCTCAGCTCTGCACACCCAGGCACGTGGGGTCTCAGGAAAACCATCAGGAAAAATGCCATGGGAGGTGCAGACTGAGGGCTGAGCTGCTCCTCTCTCCCAGGAGCGCAGGCTGAGCATCCCTGGCTGCTCACACGTGCAGTGAGTGTGTGAGTGCTCATGCCCATGGCAGGCTCTGACCCCTGCAGCACCCAGGCACCTCATAGTGACTTGGAAACCAACCCACAGCCTTTAATTCTGGATTTATGGCTGCTACTGATCCTAAGCTAACCTTTGGCCATTACAGTGTCTGAATGCAACTTTGGGGATTAATAAACGGGAAAAGCCAAGACCTTAACTGTCAGGAGCAGAGAAGATGTGCCTGGCACTAAAACCAACAGCCATAAACCATGGAGGAATTCTCTTCACCTAAAGAAAAAGCAGCTGCCTGGTGGAAAGGGTTAACAGCATCCAGCCACTGTGCCAAGGGACGAAGCCATCGCTCCAGGCTCCAGTGTCTGCCTTGCAGGAGCCCAAGCAGTTAAACCCAAGCAAACCTCCTCATGCATTTTATGTCACAACTCCCACTTTTTTGTCTGTGTGTGTGTGTGACCAAGCCAAGTTCTTTTTTAGCTCTACCCTTTTGAAAACTGCTGGTTACAGATAAATTAAAATGCCAGAACTGAAATTGCCCACGTTAGCCCCTAAGGGAGCCTGCACTGTCATCTTTCATTAGATGCTGATAGACCAAAAGCCCAAGGCAAAGTGAAAGCTGGTTCCTAAGAAAGGGCTGGGAGCCAGGAGCTGCATCTCTCTGCTGTAATCTTGCATCTCTGTCCTTTTAAGTTTAAGCTGAGCAATGCTTTCTTGGACATGTCTGTTTTCATACTGCAAATTTCAGTCTTAAAATCAACAGCAAATATGAACAGGGTATTCCACAGAGTCCTAAATTGTCAAGACAAGCCAGTGCATTTTCTCAGAGCAATCTGATGGTTTTGTCTGGTGTCAGCCCTTACATCCTCCAGTGCAGATGATATGTTTGGACGGTTTAATAAAGAGCTGTTTAGAAATGTGACTGTTATTCTCTTTCTTTTTTTTTT